>JAUZND010003769.1:0-12077 GCA_034780555.1 Coelogynopora nodosa
ATTTTTTACTCAGTGGCTAAAATACTTTTATCTAACTAAAAAATATAACAAAAATTATTTCGAATATTTTTACATACCAGAAAAAATGGTGTTATTATTGATCCATTTTATACCCCACCCTGGGTTTTCATACACACCCTGGGTCAGTATATGGCATATATGGTTATTTTCCTATAGTTTTCCTAACCGGAGTTTATGACGTAATCAGGTCATAAAAATGATACCAAACGGTGATGATAGGTATCTGTATACCAAATTTCAGCTTAATAGGATGATAGGAAGTTTGGTTTTCCAGGGGTGGGAGTAAAATACCCCCCTCCACGTAGCAAACCCTACAAAGTATGTCCACGTACGAAGGGTTAAATTGTATAAAAATACTATAAGAAACTATATTTTCTAAAAAGTGAGTAAAAATTGTATTTTACCTATACCAAGAATGAATAAAAGTCTATATTTAAAAAATTCTATACCGTGTTCATAGGCGGTTATATCCGACTCCTGGAGTCATCCCTACACTCGCGAACATGCCGCATTCCCCGGCGCCTGGCAACGCGGAGATCACGTGACCGCAACCCCAGGCGGACCGGTGTTGGGCAGTGCCAAGTTCTGGCCAATGGTAGGACGGATCGATGACAAGTACGGCGATCAGAACCTTGTGTGCTCCTGTCCATGATTGATCGCCATGCTTTGGCGTAACTATGGGAACACGGCCTTATAACCGACCATCTAAGAACTAGAACGGCCAAACAATACACTCGAAAGACCTATTGAAAAAATTTTTCGTTTAATTAATTAGTTTTTGTTATCATATGCCGAATGATTTTTAGTGAAACATCTCTAAAGTTAATTTAAACCTAGATGAGAAAACGATTTAATTTTTTTTTAAATAATATTCACATTTCACCAAACTGATAGACTCATAGCTACTTTTGGTGAAATTGCAATATAATACTATAATATATTTATTATATATATACAATATATACGATATTGACCTAACGATTTTTGTAAAATTTATATTTATTATCAATAGTAATACAACAGAGAATACACTGATATTCTTCGCGAATTATTATTCTCTGCAAATTATAGTAGTAGGAAGGTTTTCAAATCTGGACTAAGACCCCCCAAAAAAAAATTTATTCGAATGCACTTTGAATGCTGACCCAGTTCCCAACTGTTCAGTGCACTCTAGCTTAGTATACATATAGAGACACTGTTGCAACTAGAATTCATTCTGCTTCCTGTACTCTCCTAAACTTGCCAATTCACAATTTTGTATTATGGCAAATACCCCCCAACCCCAATTTTATTATTTTTAAAATTTCTATTTTTTTAATTTGTACTCTTGTTAAGTGCCAATACTTAGCATAATTAGAGACACTCTTGTTACTAGAATTAATTCTGCTTCCAGTTCTCACCACAAACGGTCGCTTGCCTAAACCTGCCAATTCACTATCTTTTATTTTATACAATTCAATAACGAAATAATATCACAAAAGGACATTCTGAACACCAAAAAATAAGATAAAAATTGTCTCTAACACTGCAAGAGACCTTCTTAAAAATTAATTGATCAGAAGACGTTTAATACTTATTTTTCCACGAAACGACATTTAAAAATATTTAAAAAATTATATTATTAAAATTGTACGTTTTATATAACCAAACAGTTTCACAAAAGGGCATTTTAAACACCAAAATAATTTTAAAAAATCCTAACATGTAAGAAAATATGACATATATTATTTAATGAGCTAAATGACGGACCATCTAAATTAATGGAAAACACACATTCAGCTCAATAGCTAAATGTTATGATAATTATGTAAAAATTCACTTGTATGACCAATCGGATAACAGGCATTGCAAGTGACCATCCATAATTTAAAAAATTATTTTATTAATCCATAGAACGTTTAATAATTTTTTTTATATCAACGATATTAAAAAATATTTAAAAGGAATATTATTTAAATTGTACGTTTTGTATACAACACAGTTTAATAGAAAGTCATTCTGAACACCAAAAATAATATACATATGTTTAACATGAACTAATTGTTGGACCATAGAAATTAAAAGAAATAACACGCACTATAATTAAATTTCATGATAAATATGTGCAAATTCACTTCTGACCAATGGAAAATAAGTAAGACAATATAGAATGAAACAGACACTACAATCAGACGCTAAATACAACCAACTAGACCGTTAATGAACAAAACATATGACTTTAGCCAAGACTGTATCTATACGACCGTTCGTGATAAGAACGGGAAACATAATTAATTCTAGTAGCAACAGTGTCTCTAATTATATGTTAAGTATAACCACAATTGACAAGTGTAACCATTTTTCTTAGAAATAATTGGGGGTGAGGTTTGCCATTATATAAAATAGTGAATTGGCAAGTTTAGGCGAGTACGACCGCTCGTGGTAAGAGCAGGAAGCAGAATGAATTCTAGTTGCAACAGTGTCTCTATTTATACTAAGCTAGAGTGCACTGAACAGTTGGGAACTGGGTCAGCATTCATATTTGTTTTTATAATTTTAGGGGATGGGGGTGTCTCGGTCCAGATTCGACAACACTCCTACTACTAAAGTATTCTTAGATATATATGGATATCTAACGTAACGATTTTCTTCTAATAGACATATTCAAATCTCCACATTATTTCTTACTCTATGTGTGCTCCACATCTTCACATCCGATTATCCGATTATGTAGGGTAGACAGGGGCATTTCAGACACTTTTTTTGTATTGAAACACTGCAAAAAACCATGAATTAATATTTATTTACAAACAGTAATTATTCAAACATATTTAAAGAGATATCCTAGTTTACCATAAAATATGTACAAATTAAATTTATTAAAATTCATTTTGTTAAATTTATGTATTTTAAAGTTTTAGAAAAATATTTGAATATCGTTTTTGTGTTTTGCGTGAAATTCACACATTTGACAAAAATATTTTAATTAAACTCCAATTCAAACGTGATTTAATATGAAACATTATCCAAGTTATTTACACATTTAAATATATTACTGGTTTCTTTATTGTATTTTCCTAGTTTTTTATGTCCACGTTAAATCTGTTGTAAATGATATGGGGCATTTCCGGCACTAAAATTTTATGATTTTTTGTTTTTTATATGAAATAATTATTAATGAACAATTCATTTATTAGGTATAATGGTGTCCATACTACTATAAGTTGTATATCGCGACTCACCACAAAGTTCATGAAACTCTTATCACATGCCATTACCAAATCTCTCTGAAACGATCGATGGAGACGTAAAAGAGATACTGCTCAAATTATATATTTGTTAAAGATATTACAAAACTGCCACGTCTTGGGTTCAATGTAAAAATGTACTGTCTCATCTTCCAAGCCATCGTTTCATCAACTAAGTTTAGCTATTAGCTGATAAACAATCGGATTGTTCTATCGAAATTTCAATTTTCGGCATATTGCGTATTCGAATTTTGATCCCAATAAACCTTGCTCGTCATGCTAAGTTGATGCCGACAGTCGCGCCAACGATATTTGCTCTGTGTCTATGGGCTTTATATTTAATGTCAAAGGAAGACTGGGTGCAGTGCACCAGATGCTTATAAATTGGGCTTGTGAGGTTTGTTTTGTTAATTAGTGATCTTTGTCATGATTGTATTATGTACAATGTAGGCCTAATGTATTTTCAGTAATTGCTGCATTAGGTTGTATTTTTTGTAGTGTCGGAATTGCCCAAAACTGTCGGAATTACCCCCAACTTACTAATAAAGATTTACATGTAATTAGATGTAAATTAGAAACTTTTTTTTAATATTTAACCATATTTTTAATCATATTTAATTACAAAAAAGTGTCAAAATTGCCTCGGTCTACCCTACATCGTCATATTTATACTATGTATATTTTCTCATGTGAGGATATTATTATCTCTATATATAATTGTGTTTTTTGTGCAAAAGTGGTTTTAATTTGTGTCTTATGTAATTTGTATTAGTTTTTTCTGTAATTTACTTGTGTGATCTATACATATCGTACATTTCAAATTATATATATATCTTTAAATTCAATATTTAATAAAAAAATTGGTGAAACTCTTACTTTATTGAATAAATAGTATTTCTTATCTGTCATTTTTCTATAATAATATAGAATAACAAATAAAAACGATCATATAAAATCATGTTATATTTATGCCTTATACATAATAACCGACCCTGATGCTTATTTTCTATCAAATAAAAAAAAACTATTAATTAAGACTTTTAAATATTGGAAATTAATTTATTTATAAACTTATGCTATACAATTTACTACAAAAAATTTTTATAAATTTTTATATATTTTTTTTATAATTTATATAATTTATATTTTTTTTTAATAATTTATATAATTTATATAATTTATATAATTTTTATAATTTTTTTAAAAAAATTTTTTTAATGATTAAACGGTTTATAACTATAAGGAAAAAGTATTTTTCAATTTTTTTGTTGTTGTGGAAATAGCCTTTTAATTGTGAACTTATAAATGATTTTATTATGCTAGCCTTGTCTGAATATTGTATTGTTCAAAATATATTAGTTTCTAATATGATAAACATAATATATACAATGCACTGCTGCACTTCTATCAATAGGCCTAGAGGAGTTTATTACAGATAATATTATTATGAAGAAATTATTATAAACAACTTAGTTTGAAATTAATAAATTAAATTTTAAATAAATACGCTTGCTACTGTATGTAGTGTTAATTTCACAAATAGGAAAACTAACATTCTGTATTTTGAAGACTTTTCTCATTCAAGGAATACATAAATATTAACCCTTCGTACGTAGACATATTTTCTATGGTTTTATAAGTGGAGGCGGGTCAATAACTAAAATAGAAAACTAAAAAAAAACATTTTTTCTGGTATGTAATAATATTCGAGATTATATTTGTTACAGTTTTTAGTTAATATGAAAGTATTTCAACCACTGAGTAAAAATATCAGGGTCATACATTATATAGTTCAATCATAAACTTATAACTTCTTGTAGAAAATAATAAGTAGTCCCCTGCAACAAAAGGTCGAATATAAAGACGTCTCAACTGGTCTCAAGTAGTCTCTTTTGTCCGTTATGACTTCGACTAAAGACGTCTCATATTTTCCAACCTGAGACGAGTTCAAAATTAATACCAAATGAAACGACCTATACAGCCCACGTTGCCATCCTAAATATGTTAGGACAAAAAAATACATTAGTTTTAATTTATATGGTTAAACTAAATATCTTCCCTTTCCAATACATGGTGAAAAGAATATTAAATAGCCGAATTCTCGATATAATTTTTCATTATCGGATATATTGACACATTTGAAAATAAGTCTAAAAATGTACGAAATAAGACGTGTCTTCTGGGAATTTTGAAGACGTCTCTAAATCAAATCTATGAGACGTCTATTCTGGTCACTTTTGCGACGTCTCAAAAAGACCAAAATGAGAAGAGTTATTTTTTAGCTGTTTAATATTTTAACTTTTTGACAAAATTGATAAATTATCGAAAATGACTTTAATAATGAATTAACATTTAAAAATAATCACAATATTCAATGAGACGTAATGCGACCAGTTTACCCAGTTGAGACGTCTTTTTGTTGTCTGGGAATAATAACCAAATATGTCATTACTATATGTGCAGTTTTTTTTACTATATAATATGTATATCCTTTTTTTTCGTTAATAATTTTCGCGTTTCATATATATATTTGATATCTATTAGAAAACTGTGAACCATTTTAGTCCATTTTCAGTGTATAGTTTTACATAGCAAAGTAGAAAACGTCAACGTTTCATTTTTAATAATATTTTGTACTAAAATTAATGCATAATTATATACAGCGTTAAATTGCCAAATGGTTCGAAATCAAAATATAACAGCTAGACATGTTCATTTTATATCAACGTTTTTTAAAGCTGTGTTATTTAATACTGATAAATAATATAACATATATTTAGTGAGCGATAAGCTTTTTCATGTTTACACTTAACTTTCTAATTAATATGTATAATTAATTATATATTTAATAACAAACTAAAAACAATAATTTTAGCAGTTCGTAATTCTAGAAATTCGTACTACAATCAGCTTTTTGAAATTGTAGTGAGAATTTTAGTCCACTTTTAAGAAATATGTTAACAATTGAATGAAATTTTGTAACACACATTTTACGTAAATTTTTGAAAATGTTAACTTTACGCCATATTTGCATTAATTTTAACAATGTACATATAAACAGACGTATTGTCTGTTTAATGTTGTCAACCAAACATTTACAAGAAATTAAATGTGAATTTTTTGTTTACAATTGATAGAAAAAAGGGTTTGCTAAATAGAAATCTGAAACATACTGCTTTTACTGCAGTATACACACCAATAATTTAATAAAATTACTATACTAACAAAATGAACCTTTTCTCATCGGTAAAAACATAAATAATCTAAACGTTTATAAAAAATCATTATTTATTGACAATACTATCAAATATGCAAACAATAAAGTATGTATAAAGTATATGTACAATCAATTAATGTATCAAATGTATAATTAAATAGTGACATAATAATAATTCTATAAAATAAGCAGCTAATACAATTAAGCTTGATTCCATAAAAACGTAATCAGTCTTCAGAAAATTTCTTTCGAAAATTTAAAAACTGAGGATTCTTGTACTTTTCTTTTTCACGGTTTATGCACAAATATCTGAAATAAAAAAGACACATGTGGGTGGTATACAAACATTTCAGAAAACACTAATTTATTCATGGCAAAGATATTATTCGAATCTTACTAAAGTACAATGTTTCATGATTCAGAAAATCCAAATTACTATCTTGATAACAAGGTAAAGATAAATTCATAAATTGTTTAATTTGATTAACCCTTCGTAAGTGGAAGATAGCATTTATCCTACTTACAGCTTATTAATATAAGTAGTATAATTATAAAAATATATAAACAAATATAGATCTTCTGATCTAGAATCAGATACAAAAAGAATCAAGTCAATTGGTCGCATGGATCAAAAGTTATAGTATATATTTGTTAATATATAGCATAATATATGGTCATTTCCTATAGTTTTCCTAACTGAAGTTTATGACATAATCAGGTCATAAAAATGATACCAATGAATTATTTTTTTGAAAATAAAAATAGCTCGACAAGTCTTTAGAAGGTATTTGTATACCAAATTTCAGCTTAGTCGGATTATAGGAAGTTTGTTTTTTCAGGAGGGGGGGGGGGGGGTAAATAACTTCCTCCTCCACGTAGCAAACCCTACGAAATATGTCCATAATAATTAATCGTCGTAACATCAGTTTAAAATAATAATGTATAACATGTAACACATACAATAACACACAGATTTTTTGGGTCAGAAAATCATTTTTTCATAATAGTAATTGTATAAATATTTTAACCTGAAATACGACGTTGCTGCAATACATATATGTCTTCATAGTATATGTTTAAATATATGAATGACACAAACAAAAATCTTAAACAGTACTATGGAATGGTGACAGCTGGCGCAGTGACGTCATCATTCCCTGCCCGCCAATTATTTTAAATGTCACGCTAATATTATTTCTCAATTTCGCGTATTTTTAACATTTTTGAGCATTTTTTATATTTAAAAAATGTGTTTCTATTGGTTGATTTAAACAAGGTCAAGGTCGTTTCCGTCTAAATCGGGGGCGAAACTCCGAATTTGGGGTTCCCCAATCGATTTGGAAATTCCTTCCGTGCTATTTTTAAAAAACATGTTCCTATTGATCGATTTTAATACACATGAATTAATATGAAATAACATGTGATTGTTCCCCAGTCGATTTCAGAATTCCTTACACGCCATTTTTAAAAATCATGTTCCTATTGACCGATTTCAACTCATGAATTAACATGAAATAACATGTGGTTGGGTTCCCCAGTTGATTTGAGAATTTCTTCGGCGTAATTTTGTAAAATTCGTGTTCCTATAAATTGATTTAAACAAGGTCAAGGTCGTTGCCGGGAAAATCAGGGGCGAGGATTCCGAATTTGGGGTTCCACAGTCGATTTGAGAATTCCTTCTACGCCATTACTGCAAATCATGTTTCTATTGATCGATTTCAACTAGGCAAAGGTCGCTTCCAGTTAAATCATAGGTGAGCATTTTAATTGGTTAATAGGATACATAAGAACTCAACGACAAAAGTGAACAATAAAAATGAACCTAATCAAGTCAAACATTTATCTCTGGCAATAAATGGAGGCAGCTTTTTGAAAATAAAGAAATTAATGGGTAAAGAGTTACTGTTAGGAAATGTTTAGAAGTATACTTTATAGTAAAATAACTTAGCATAAGATTCGCGTTACATTTAAACCCACATCTGTCTTAAAATTAAAAATATATATGTAAAAATAATAATTTCATAACATATAAAATTTAATTTATGCTCTAAATATAACACACGAAGGAACATAGAAAGAGTACACATGGTAAGATTGTAAACATTTATAAAATATAACATTCATTTTCTGCTTAAATGTCTTTACTAAAATAATAAGAATACATTTAGTTACTTTATTATACTTCACAGGAGCGGATATCTTCACCTTACGTATTGCCGCCTTCTTCTTCTTGTGGGTTTTCTCCAATACATGAATAGCATTCTGACGTTGCAGTGTAGGCTTTTTTCTCTTCTGAGGTTCCCCTGATAGTAGAGTTGCTTCCCCGAGTTTAATGGTTTTGAAAAGATCCTTGTTGACAAATGTGAAGTTGCTGGCACTGTTTGCATAGAATCTGTTAAGGCGTCTTCACGAGGGATTGGATCGACCATGAGACAGGTACGAGGTAGTTGTGATCCGTTCATGACTTCCATAGGATCATGTCGGAGTTGAATGATACGGAAATTAAAACTTACAATATAGCTTAAGTCTCCGTGTTGTCCGAAATATACTCCATTACATTGTGAAAAAAATTGATACCAACCAGGCCCAAACTCTGCCATATTGCGAATCGAACCAATTGAACCAATTAAACCAATTAAACCAGAATCGAACCAGTTAAAGCCAACTGTTTTATGTGTGATCTTAGCCCAGTATAGTCCACTTAGGAGTGAAACTTAGGAACGTAGGCCGTAGACTTCGACACTGTGTTATGTATAGTTCGCGCAGAGTTCGGTTGAGATCTGGAGTCTCCGTGGTCCATAAATAATCTACCAACTTCTTAACGACTTCACTCTCCATCGACTCGATTGCCTGCTCGAGAGGAATCTGGCTCATGCTTGTTACCATAGTGTATGGGTAGCCGATAACTTGATTTCCTACATAACCCTTGATGTTGATAAAGTCTGGTGACTTAAAAATTAAAATGACACAGTTGTATACTGTTGACACGTTGATTAAATGTAAGGTCTGTTCCGCAGCCTTGTAACGATGATGAGTGCCCACCTTCACTTCTGGCAGGCTTGCTCTGACGATAGGTTCAACAATATTGTATGATGTCATTGTATAAATTTCCTAGTTATGTCTTGTATGAGATTCTTCTCGTTTATACGTCCTTAAGAGAGTAGGTCCGAACTATTCTGTGCAAGAGAGAAGAATGAGCTCTAGAACGCTGTGCAATGTCTTTCACACCACCACCAAGCTATGAAATACTAACGTTGATTGGTTAATTGTAGGATTAGATAGTAAACCCGAGGCAATGATTATTACCATAAGGATTGTATAAATCGATTGTGGAACCATAAATTTGGAATCCAGGCCCCCGATTTACCCAGAAACGACATTGACCTTGTTTAAATCCACCAATAGAAACACATTAATTTTTAAACGCAGCGAAAGGAATTCCCAAATCAATTTGTGAACCCAAAATTCGGAATACCCCTTTCGTTTTAACCGGAAATGACATTGTCACTAGGAACAAGATTCTTTTAAATCCGCGAAATTCAAAAAATTTGACGGGGGGATGACATCACCAAAAGCGCCAAATATACACATCCCCTACTACTTCAAATCTTATTTAGTGTATCTTAAGATAAAATATTCTATAAATTTCCCGATGACACAAAGAGCAAAATTTTTTACATTAAATATTCTCGATACATATAAAACAATACAATCAATCTACCAAGAACAACTGAAGTATAACTGTTTTGACAATAGTTAAGATACTCAAATAGTAAATCGTTAAACATACGTGTAAATGAATAATGTTATTGGGAATACCAAAAGACTGTTTGACAATCCAACTTTAAGTCGACCTAGAAAAATGAAGAGGTTAATCATTATTTCTAAATTACAACAAAGAATTAAAATCACAAACTTATTTTTAATACAGTTTTGAATCTTATTTGATTAATTATTTTAAACATCTAGTGAACACACTGCTTAACATAATCCGCCATGAAAAAAAATTAAAAAGTAAATGATTGATTAATTAACACACCGCAAATAATTCACTAATAAAAATAGTTTTCCAAAGATTCATAAATCAAGAATGTTTAGTTCTACCATAATTACATTAATATTATTATTAAATAGATTTATTTATTACTTGTAAATAGAAATACTCCTGAGCCAAATATGATGGAGGAAGAACATGCACCAAATAAAGCGCTCTTTCTACATGCTTGTAAATTCTTCTGAGTCCATTTATTTTCAATGGTCATTTGAGCAGTATCTGAGGGAAATAAATAATAGAGAATACTAAGTTTACTAAATTTCATGTGACTCACTTACTGACAAGATTGACAATATCTTTAATCTTAAAATGTATATATATTTAAAGAAATAACACATATTCGAGAATACTAAGTATTCTAGTTACTTGATTAGAAATATACTGTATTATAACAATTAAAACCAAATAATATACCAAACTCCAAGGTGACATAGTCTAATTAACAAGGGTTCTAAATGTACATACTTCCATAGTTTTAGATTATCAATTATCCAGCATTGTAGACATCATAATATATAAATATGTGGATTTATGGGAAAATTCAATTTAATAGCTTATTTCTATTTTTTAATAGAGATGTAATACAATCAAGTCTCGATAAGCTAATGCCCTGGTTCCCTTAAAAATGTGATTGCTTGTAAATTGACGGAATTTCGAAAACACAAAAAGTAGGCACTTACAACATACAAGGTACATACATACTACATACTAAAATTTCCAATATAAATTAATACATATATCAAAAAAATGTACATGTCAAAAGTAGGTACATTAAAGTAGGTGTGTACAGACAAATCTGTATATAGAGACATTGCTAATATCCATCTTTGGAAGTATATTATTAGATAGCAATACAGTATTAAATACATTGGTGCATATGTGGTTATATCTATGTTAAAGGCAGTGGGAGAAATCCTAGAATGTCATTTGGCATACATGAAAACATAATTCTGCATTTTTGTAATTCAAAAAATAAAGTTATAAAAAATATTGAAGGTTTTAAATAGTTAGTGTTATAATTTGAAACATTATCAGCTGTATGATCTCAGTCGTAATCTTATATGTGTTTCCGCCGGTATATTATACTATAAGCCATTCCGTTAAATATGTTTATATATTAAACTTATATTATAATATATTTATTATGTATTTAAGTATTAGAGCGCTTTCAATCTTATTGGATCTCTGCAGAAAGACGCATGTTAGTTGTATAATTACTTGATAATAGTATAAATAGCTGGAAATAATCATAACACAGACTTATTTTCATTAAAATTATATAAATGAGCGATTAGCTACATATTTCTTCAAAGATTAAATATATATTATAACTTCTCTAATCCATAAATTTAAATATTCATTTACATTTCAAATAATATATAATTTATTGATGTCTTCAACCTATGGTATTTTGTTTTAAACAAAGATCTTATTGTTGTTATACTTGGTAAAATATCACTTTTGATTGTTTTGCTTCAAGTATTGTATAGTTCGCGCATTCCGCAACAAAATCAATTTAATATTAAGACGAAATTACTGACATAATAAATATCAAAAT
>JAUZND010003770.1:0-12073 GCA_034780555.1 Coelogynopora nodosa
CATTTTATGCAGCTTGTGCTTTTTTCCTTTATTATATTACATTCAATATGCTGCTTAAGGAGTCTTTCATCTATTTAGATTTGTTTAAAGTTTGTAGAAAGCTGAACATGATATGCTTACTTTATTAATTTAAAATTATTTGAAAATGATTTTATCATTGTATAAGTGATCTTACAATTATTCATTTTTTGACAAATTAATTTCGTGAATAGGATTATGACGAAGAAGATTTTTATTTAAGCACATTCTTCTTTATATTAAATTTTTATAAATATTCTGACTAGTTAACAAAAAGGAAAAACTAGTTATGAAAGGTTTTTTTTATATAAGTAAATATGTTCTTATTATCCAATGTGTTTAAAATGCTGTTATTCGTTCAAATTTTGTTTATAACTAGTTCTGTTAATTCCATAAGTATTAAAAAAATATGTGCTATTTGAAAATAGTGTCGGATTGCTTCACAGAACCGTTTTTAATAATTTAATGTTTTTAAATAAATCATACTCTTTACCAATAGACCGAGCTTTTTGCAAAAATGTAATGCAATATAGGAAGAAAAACTTTACTCTATTAAAATTCTGGTGAAAACAAACCTAAACAATTAAATTTTTGGAAATCGATCATATTTTAACGATTGATTCAGCTATAATATAATAGGGGCAACAGATATTGGCATATTTCGAGAACCAACCAAAAATGTTGGCGCAGATGTATATAAGTTATTGCTAAAACAATAGAGTGACCATTACTTAGCCTACAATTTATCTCTTGATTTACTGCCTACAACAGAGGTCGTGTGGCTGAGTACCTTTCCCGATCGCTCATGCTGGTGACGGCGCTTGCTCCACAACTCGGATATGAGACGTCGGCTAGAGTGGCCAAGGTGGCACACGAGGGGGGGTTAACGCTGAGGGAGACGGTGGTGAAGATGGGGCTCATGGAGGCCGAGGAGTTCGACCGGGTTGTTCGTCCTGAGGACATGTTGGGGCCAAGTCCACTGTAGGGTTTATCCCCTCACTTGGTTGCTAGGAAACGCAGAGAGGCGTATAATGATTTGACATCGGACTACAAATGGTTGTGACTAGAATAGGAATTGTTTCAAAATAGTTTCATTGACGCTTGAAAAGTGATAACTTAATAATTATGTTAAACGTGTCGCAGTTTGTTTTTGCCTTTTTTTGGTTTAATGCCTCTTGACAGTTGAATAAAATCGTCTCTAATTCAACAGAATTAAGTATATATTTTAAAATAAATACATATTTACATAAAGTAAATTTCATCGTGAAGTGGTGCCGTAGATTACCGTAATTTTTTAAGATTTTGTATGATCAACTTATTGAAAATGCTATATAGCTGTGAAGACGTAACTCGTGTGGCGGCTGTTAAGCTTTATGCTTTTCTATTTCTGATGCAATAGTGTGACATATCATTAGAGTCCTGTATCTTTTAACATTACTTGTTCTAAGTAATTGCGATGTCTAGTTCTATTTATTATTGATATAAGATGTCATTTTGTGCCATATTTGTTGCCAACGTATTTTGTACAACTAGTTGTAGTTATTATTTTTACTTATATATAACGAATCATGTATTTAGTGTTTTTTATAAAACTTTTTTACTAATTTATAAATAATACTGACATAGATAAATAAACTACAATTCTTATCATGCGTCTTTATTCTTTTTATGTGATGAGTGACATATTGTAATTAACATAATAAAAATAGATACTAAAATTGGTAAAAGTATTGATGCAATATTGATTCGATTTAGGATACTATTTTTATTAATGTAATTATACTAACCTATTTGTAGAATTAAACTTGAAACATATGATTTTTTTAAAAGTGAAATACATATGTTATATAATAGTATCGTTTTATCGTGTGAACATATGAAGGTTACACCCCTGTCATGCATTTTGTAAATTGGTATAATCAATATTTTAATATGCATATAATATGAAGTGAATATGATTTTCAAGTATGTTTTTTCCTTGATAATACTTTTGTTATCGGTTATTGATTTTAAAGACTGGTTCATGTGTAGTATTATTAGATATTCGATCAATTGTACTATTATTAAAAGTTATTTTTGAGTTAGTAAACTGTAAAGCTATACATTTTGTGCTTTCAAATTATTTTTAAAGTGTAAGCTATGGCCTATTATAATAATTTTTAGTCATTGACCATTTTCCCCAAAGATATATGAAAACTTATAATTATCGAATAACATTAATATTTTAGCCTCTAGCTAAAAAGGGTGGTGTTTAATAGAGGGATATTTGTTATAAAAAATATAACTCGCTATTAAAATTATTTGCATGTGTTGCGTTTCTCGAATTGTATTAAAATTGCAACTATCTGTTGCTAAGTGATGTAATAATTGACACAAATGGTTAGTATTTTCACTCTAATAGTATAAAATTCGGCATTATTCTCCATGTATTAATATTATATTTATAAATACATATATTTGTAAGAAGGTACATTAATTATATGAAGATATAAGTACAATACGTAAAGAAATGCACTTTATTTCTCCTTAGATTAATTTTAATTATTAACGGGAAATATTTTTAAAAACAGGTTTTATATAATCTTTATATAATTAAATATATTTTCTGAGTCACATTAAATTGTAAATTTGGCAAACTAGTTAACTTCATTTAAGTGTTATTTTTCAATATGATCGTTCACAGCCCTGTATAATTATGTATTGGCTGACTTTACAACTACTGTTATCTCGAAGTGTTACAAATATTATAATATAGTGTTTTATATAAGCTGTTAGTTTTTAAACCTTAATAAAACCAATTGATAAGTGACTTCCGAGGTCTTAATGTTAACTTTAACACTGGTGTTAGTTTTGGTTATAAGATTAACATCATGACTAATTATAAATAATAAATGATTTTTATATAGGCTTAACGTGAAATTATAATGTATAAATTTCTTATTCAAAAGACCTAATCTTTTTGTTCTAAAATTTAAAATATTTTTTGCACTTGTTTAATGTAAAATAAAGTATTCAAGAGTGCTAATTCCTTTTCCAATCGTTTAAAGTTTCAAAACTGGTTCAGTTGTTATTTGAAAGTTTTAAGAACTGAACTAATTTTAAAGTCAACTATTCTCAGTAAAATTTAAAATATATTAATGAATTTTTTTATTATTGCAGTTTTAATAATAAATTGTAAACAATAAAATATGCGGCTATTTTAAAAGCGTTAGATTTTAATAAAAATTTTTTTCACTAAACATGTAATTTTTTGCTTTTTAATATTCGTGAACATTAAATATAACAATCATTTCAAGTTTATAGTCGCTGTCTTAAAAAATATAATTAAGAAGTTATCTGTTTTCTTATGTAACTCTTTTTTCAAATATACAAGAACAAGCACAGCCACAAGGACAAGGTTCATTATCTTAGACATTAGTTGAACAGATATTTTCATATATTACAGGGGCGGATAGAGGATATTGTAAAGGGGTGTTCGTTTTTTTTGTTAAAAATAGCGCCTCATACAATCTCCTGCATGCGTATAGCGGTGAAAATTTTGAAGCTTTATAAACTAAAATGCATTTAAAGGCATTAAAAATCACTAACCCCCATCATTATCAAGCTGAGGAAAGGCACTTCATCAAGCAGCTTGATGAAGCGCCTTGATTTCGTTTTTTTTGTTAAAAATAGTGCCCTCTACAATATCTGGGTTTTCATGGGGAGCGGCCTGCGGAGTGAAGCTATAAACCTGAGCTTGCAATGTGATTTTAGACCAAAGTAAGTGTGTAAGTATTATATTGTACAATATACATATATAATATACAAGAAAAGTAAATCAAGCGGATAAAAGCCCCATCAACAGCTGAGAAAAGGCGCCCCTTCAAGTTTAGAGAATGCACCCTGCAATCACAGAAATAATGCCTGCCCCTTCAGAAAAAGGGGGGTTCGACCGAACAATGTGAACATCCCCTAAATCCGCCCCTGTATTACATGTCAATGACCATTTTTTTGTTAGACATTATACATATAGTTATTACTAAGCATGATGATTAGCTTGACAGTTTTTACTGTTTTAAACTATGTTTAGTTTTATTTACATAGACTCATAATTATTATTATTTAAAGTTTTTTTATATATTATAATTATATATATACCTAGTACATAAATCAATAAGATAAACATATAGATAAGTTATATACCTAAGCTACATATTTAATCTTATTACTCCAGAACACCTTTATTAAAAGCTTTTGTATTAAAATTTAATATGTATTTAAGGTAATGCAACACCTTATACCCTAGGCCTAGTCAGCTTGTACCCTATAGTCAAATCATACCCATTACAATAATGTATGTGAAGTTGTTTAGTATACACAAAGGAGGGGGATTACATTATGATTTGCTTTAATGTGACAAAGTAGGGAATAATAATGCTAATTTTTTAACTGTTACATTTTCTACCTGGCACAAATACATGTTTTTGGGCCTGTTTTACTTTCTTTCTTTACTTCTTTAGCCAATTAATGCTCATATTAAGTTTTAATAAGTATTAAAACACAAAAGCCCAGTATAATTTATGAATTATAAAAACAATTTTGCTTGCTTCTAATAAAAAATCTATCTATTTTAGGACTTAAGTACAACTTCATATTTAATATACCAAAGGGGTTCAATAAGTTCACTCACTTAATATCAAAGAAAAATGCTATCTATAGAATCAATACATTATTTTAAACTACATAAACATCTAAGATATTACCAACAAATTTCAAGTCAATATCTCTATGGATAGCTTCAGAATTCAAATTTTAAAAATTAAAGTCAAAATAAGGTAAAATTGGGTCCAAAAATGAGTTTATTGACTATTTAAAGAGATTTTTAATAGTTTACACATAAAATTACAGTTATTTACATATTTATAACTTCTCAAAATATTTTCCATAACAGTCAATGCATTTCTGCATCCATTCAAACCACTTTTTGAAGCAAGATGTCCAGTCTTTGTCCAAAAACTGGTCGAGTCGATGCTGAAAAGCAACCACAGCTTCTTGTGGGTTGTTGAAGCGAATACCCCTGAGTGATTGCTTCACACAAGGGAAGATGAAAAAGTCACAGGAAGCCAAGTCTGGACTGTATGGAGGGTGTTACATCAATTGGACATTGTTGTCATTCAACCAAAATAAGGTCTCTTGAGCTCTGTGTGCTTGGGCATTGTCGTGGTGGAGAACAACTGGAGCTGGGATCTGCTTGGTAGCTGCTGCATTTAAGACACATGTTAAGCACTCTGTGGTGTACCAGTGTGCAGTAACAGTTCATTGAATGTTGACAGGAACAGTGATGACATGTCCTGTTGAAGCAGAGAAGCAAATGTGGCCACCATTTACTTATTGGCACTTCATCCACAAACCAGCTTCAAGGGAGGTGGTGTGCCAGATGTCTTCCACTGAGATAGATGATTGTTGTTTGCTCTCTGGGTCATAGCAATAGACCCACGTTTCATTGCAGTAATTATGTTGCCGATAGTTTGACAATTGCCACATCAATATCTAGTCAACATTGCCTGACACCATTGAACTCTGGCTACCAGCTGCTCATTTGTCAGCAAATGTGGGACCCAGCGTGTGGACACCCTGCGCATGTTCAAACGATTGTGCAGAATTTCCAAAGTACTGCCAATAGAGATTCCAACAATTCCAGCCATCATCTCAATGCTTATGCGTTCATCTTTGTTCACTAATTGGGCTACTACGTCTTCTTGGACCTCTGTTGTTGCTGATGTTGGTCGTCCAGGACGGTCTTTGTCTCTCAAGGAGGTCGTGCCACAGCGAAATTACCGGAACCATCGGCACACTATGGTCTTCAGAGGTGCATCATCTCCAAGGGCAGTGGAGAGCCGCTGTAAATTTTCTTGTGTACTTAAACCTACTTTGAAGTAATAAAAAATCATAGCACGCAGATGTTCATTTTCCAAATTCATATTTATCCAAAAATTTGACTGACCTCAATTTTTAAAATTAGAATTCTATAGCTATCCATAGAGATATTCATTTGAAAGTTTTTAAATTTGAATTCTGAAGCTATCCATTGAGATATTGATTTGAAATTTTCAGTAATATCTTAGATGTTTAAGTAGTTTAATTTATATGGATAGCATTTTTCTTTGATTTCAAGTGCGCGAACTTATTGAACCCCCCTCGTATCCCTTTGCTTTTTCCCCTCTTTATGAATACCACCCGAAATACATCAAATTTTAGTAAAACTATGCTGTTACTGTACAATAAGCACAACATTTAGTAAAAATTTTAAAGTTTACTTTAAAACAAGTAAAGTAATGTACTTTTAATTAATTTATGATAAACGCATTACAATTTGTATATTTATTTAAAATATTGTAATAGTATTAATTTTACAATTATTTCCATTTTTCATTATATATTTTAATGATTTAATTTTGTAATTACAATATAATTTGTGCAACCACATAATATGTAGGTCTACTATATTTTAGGATACAAAAAATAGTATTTCAAGAAAACTTACATGGCTGAACTTCAGTATATGAAAATGTAAATGAAAACCATGTTAAATATACATGTACATAAATAGGTCGATATAACCATTCTTAATAAATCTAGATGTATCTATTTCTCTTACATGTTAAACGTTATTGAAATATGTGCAATATAAAACATAATGGATGTACACATACATATATGAAAAATAATGTGTTATGTAAATATCTAAAATGGCAAAAATTAATAATACCTTATTAATAAAAACATATTTATTTATATGTGTGATTGTCATAAAATATTGAATGAATAATATAAACAAAACGTTGAAAAAGTTAGTACAAAAAATAAATCGCTGTAATCAAAATACGCAGAACAGTTCTAAATACCAATCGCTTCGTATGTATGTAAATGTAATTATTTTATTATTACAACCAACGTTTTATAAAAAAAGTGCCTAACGTTTAAGTATTACAAAGGCAATGGACAAACAGAAAATCTGACGCTTTCATTTATTAAAGAAATACAATACCTTGCAACGAAGATCTTATCATAAGTGTTAGTCGTCAATAGTCGAATTAGTCGAATAGCCCAATAGTTTAAGTCAACTTCACATTACTATGCTATATGTATTGTATAAACCACGCATCCATCATTGAAAGTCACAGAGGGGGATCTTAAGTTGGTCGTTGACTTCAAATATCTAGGCAGCTGGGTATCGTCAAGCATAAAAGACATCGATGTTCGCATAGGCCTAGCCTTCGACGCAGCCAACAACATGAGCACTATCTGGAAATCAGCATGTTCTACAAAGACAAAGATACGGGTATTCAAAGCAACCATCGAAAGCGTATTACTCTATGGTTGCGAAACCTGGACTATGACCAAATACTCAAATCAAAAAATTGATGGCTGCTACACCAGACTACTTCGAAAAGCCAAAAACATCCATTACTCAGAACATCTGACGAACACCGAACTGTACAGCGGACTAAACAAAATATCCTCAACAGTCCGTCAAAGACAACTTCGCTTTGTTGGACACTGCATAAGAAGTTCGCAACCAGTCAGCACTCTTTCACTTTGGCAGGCCGACGGTCCACTCAGACACGGCCAAGGAAACCGTAACACATACCTGAAAATTCTAAAAGACAACCTGAATGGAATAGAGCTCACAGAAATTAGGACAGTCGCAATGAACAGACAACACTGGAAAGCTATTTGTAACAGTCTATAACTTCATCTGTATATACACTTTATAGACTGTATAAACTTTACTGTGTACACTTTATACTTTAGATATACACTTTGTGATTTGTATATTTTCCTCCGATTTGTTAATTTTAATAAATTGACTCATGATGATGATGAAGATCATAAATTAACACGCTAGTTTTACTTAAATATATATACTATTGTAATTACCCATAAAAACAATACTACAGTCTAATAGCATCAATAGTTATCACAGTGCAGCAGTAAGATATTAGGTACCGGCTACTATTGGGATCCGCCAGCTCAATCCATCCCTCTGGTAGGGGAAACCTGCGCAACAGTCGATCCCGCAGACGCAGCATCCGATGATCGGGACGGAACTTGCGCTTGCCCCAGCGTGTGAAGCAGTATTGACTGCACTCGTGGTAGGGGTTGGGTTGGTTGGGACAGAGCGACGAATCGAAGACGATGTATCGATTGTCCGACTCAGCAGCCTCTTCCGAGTCGGATTTCTGTTTCTGCTCATTGCGTTCGGCGGCTTCCTCGTCATAACTCTCGGCAAACACTTCTTCTGCAAATGAAAATACGAAAAAGTGTTTTAATTAAAGCGATATATTTGGAATTATTTTATCCATAATATTCCTTTTAGAATATAAATGCCAGGTTATAATGCTAAATATTTTCTGACAAAATGGTAACATTTCAAGCAAACGAACTCAGAAAGATTTATAATGATGTTTTATGCAATTTAGTAGATATCATATATAGTATGAAAATAATTTATAAATGTACAAACACGTATAACAGTTTCATCTATTTTAAAATGATTATCAAATATACTACAGTATAATTCCGCTATAACGAGAAATTGTTTTGGCATCGTAAATACTTCTATTAAATACTAGTATTAAACAATCCTCGCATTAAGTGAGACGGATATAACGAAATTCAGTTATTGTGCGATCACAATAAACCATATAGCGATCAAAAAGTATTATATTATAGTAATTGGATTACTTAATTAATATGGTCTTTAGAAACAGTTCACGAATTCGCTAGTTTACGCAAATTACAAAAAAGGTAAATTTTTATTGATAATAAGATGACAAATATTTAAATTTAGTTAGTACATAAATACCAGAAAAGTTGGGTAAACTACACCCCTGGACAAAAGTAACCGTCCACCCTAATTTTTGTTTGTTTTTTGTGTTTATTTCTTTATAAAGAGAATTTGAATAAATCATATTGTTTCTAACTTTATTTATTAAACAAATATGATAAAAAGACATTTGCAAAAAATATTAGTTAATTAATGGGTAATATAGAATTTAGTTTATGTTCAATAAATATTTAAAAATTAGGGTGGACGGTTACTTTTGTCCAGGGGTATATACCAAGGCAAATGATTGGCAGATATAATGTTCTACATTTTTCAAGATAATTTAAAAGACCCATGGCCATGATATTATAACATATTTTTTAATGTAATAATATACATGGCAAATAATGTTTTCTATTAAATTAAACAACAAATGAGAAAATGTGTCTTTGACTTTAATATAAAATCATCCATTTTAGTATAATTTATTTTTTCAGATTGTCAATATTTTCTCATCATTGTCAATATTCCTATAGAAATGGCTATGGTATAAGGAAAATAACCACATGATATCTATACTATAGTAGAACGTATACATTTAGTTTTATAATCTGATTATTTTTAATGCAGTGGCTATATATTTAACTTGAACTGGCATTATACACAAATAGTTCAACTGGCTTTTTTCTCCAAAAATTCCTAAGGCTTTTTTTGTTATTATTAATATTTTTTAAATATTATTATTGAAAATAAATATTAGTTAAAATGATGGTTTGGATTGAGTTATAGTCTAGTATTTGACTATTTTGCCAGAACTGGCATGTTACTGCTGGTTTGCATACTGTCTGCAGCATTTTTATATCCATCTGGATGGATAGCAAATTTTAAACTTTTAATTGTTAAAAATATATAAATTATAAAATATATTTACATTTTTTTATCAATATTGAATCATTTTAAAATTTGTAATCTGTCTGGACATATAGAAAATGTGGCAGATGGTATGTAAATATGGCTAATTGTTAATTAAATACACACATATTTTTTAATTTGTCTAAAAAAATATATTCAAAAGTTTAAAATTGCTCTAAAATTATAAAATGCTCTAGGCCGTATGTAATAAAAAATTAAAAAATGCATTACAAATATTACAAAACCACTTATTCATAAATCACTTTTAATTAAATGTGGAAAAAAAAACTTTTTAAAATATTTTTTAATAAATTTAAAAAATACTGCTTATTTGTTTAAAGTTTTCATAATATTTAAATATTACTTAAATAAGTATTTTTTGCTTTTATTCATTAAAGATATTGTGTGCATAATATTTTCTATCCTTTGTCTGCAACAATTATAGTTGAATATACTTATCAAGCTGTATTAATTTAATATAGCATAACATTTATTTCAATACTAATACTGACTAATCAAATAATTCTAAAGTATTGCGATTGGTATTTACAAATGTTTTACATTAATAAATATTTTAGCTATATTTTGTACCCTGCATGATTCACTAAATATAGTACATATGATATATATATAAAAACTTTCAAAAAATAAGTTAAATTCTATATATATGTGCTTTTAAATTTAAAGAATAATCTAACCTAATGAAATATAAAGGTTTTCTATTGAAAAATCAACCTTGTTGTTCAATGTGTTTAATTGACTAATAGTGATAATGTCAAATTTTGTTTTCATTTGGCAATTATATTTTACATTTATTTTTAGTCTCTATGAAACTGCAAGTGCCAAATGTCACCCTTACATTTATGGAATGTGGTGTTGACGATATTGAGATATTGCAAAATCTCGATTATACATCAACCCTCGTTGCTTCTAGTAAGTATTGATTATTGTTATTAGCAATAGCAGACCCACTTATGTTATTTTCAGGCATGTATGCCATGAATATCTGTTCTTTAAAATGTAAAAATAATTATTAAACAATGTTATTTATAAGTATACACAAGCCTGTGATTGTTCCTCAAATTTCAGATATTTTCTCAAAGTTTACCATAATAATTTGATAAATGCATTAGTTGCATATATGCAGACTTAACAAGTGTTCCAATGTTAGATTTTTACAATCCTAATATTATAGAAAACATCGCATTCATTTTAAAATATACTGTTAATTTTTACATTCCTTAAAAATGTAAAAAATAATTCTCAAATATTTTGAAGGATCAATCACAGGCCACCTGGTATACCATGTAATTGTATTATTCAAAAAAATTCATGAATGATATATAACATTCCTAAATGTTAATATTTGTTATTTTCTAAACATCATATTATTATAACTTCTAATCAATTATAGAGACTCTGGTGGAAGTAAATAAATATTTACTATGAGGGTAAATGTATGTTTATTGTAATAAAATGAATACAAATATTGTTTTTGTTAGGTATCCAGCCACTTAATATTATCAATTTGACTGAACAATTATCTGCTGATGTTTTGCCGACTATATTGCCTGAATCAACTACCCAATTGCCTCAACCTAGTTCCAATACACCTGGTCCATCTGCTCCAACATCTCATTTAAGGTAAATTTACGAACAATAGAATTTTTGGGACAAAAACACATTTTTGATTGAATGCTGTTCAAATATTGACATAGTTCAAAATATAAAAAATAAGCAATGAAAAAATAAAACTATTTTATCTATTGTAGGAACCATCTAGTCAAAGAATGAAACATTTTCTCTATATAAAATGATGTACATTTTTATAAATGACCTGCAAAAAATATCAAACTTTATTTTCTCATAGATCATATATTTATACGCTATATTATTTGTTTGGATTGAATGATTTCCAGAATTGTCATTTTTATTATCTTAATTTTGCACACATGTTGTTTTTTTAAATTTAAATTTTAGTTAAACTTAATTAAATTTTTTGTTTTGTTTTACTCAGTTTTTTAATTCATAATACATACATCTTTTACTATTGTGGAAATATACTCAGAAGTAATCAATGAACTCATTTAATTATTTTAATATTACATTAAATATTGAATTGTGTGAAATAAGTATATATTAATTTTTTCAATCTATTGTATATAATTTTTGGGTCGAAACAATGTTTTGTATGAAATATAAGTTAATTTGAGTATTTGATAATAAATGATTATGAGTTCTCTGTATATTTTATACTGAATTTTTGATAAACTCGATTTTTAGTGTTCATTCTTTACTATCTTTATAGGTTGTTATTTGGCCATTCCTGTGAGT
>JAUZND010003771.1:0-12073 GCA_034780555.1 Coelogynopora nodosa
CCCCCCCCCCCCCCCCCCCCTAAATCAAAAAGCTGTATCCGCCCCTGATGGAGGCAGCATATCCTGAATTTTAAGCGAATTAATTATTTAAATATATATTGGAACATTTCAAAAGATTTGTAAATAAATCATTATATCATTTAATTTATATGTATAGGCTATATATATTTTGTACATGAATATTTATATAAACTAATTAGTTTTGTTAATTTATTAATTTAAACGTTTCTAAATATATATCTACCATATAATACATATTTAAAACAATAATGATGTATATGTATTTACCCCGTTTAATTTTCTTTTTTGGTTTTTCGTCCGATGTGCTCAACTGTGCCATAACCGGAGAACTGCCAACTTTGTAGGATTCTGTTTGTTCCACTGAAATTAGTAAAAGAAAAAATTTAAAATGACAACGAACTTTTAATATATAAATAAGTCAATAAATAATAATCGTAATTGTAATTGTAATATATAAATATGTGTGAGCGCAGATTCAGTATTATAATTTGTAAGACAATTTTTGCTTAAAAGCGTCAGTTTATATTAACAGAATGTTTTAGAATAATTATTGTCAGTTAAGTTTTGCTATATAATATTTAAAAAAACGTATTAATTAAACACTTAAACGTCACTATATTAATTGGATACGAAGTATTTGACAAATTAAAAATGTATGACAGATTTTGGAAATTCTATAATATAGATAAATTTATAGCATTTATTACACATACAAAATTTATTAATCTGTCATAGAATGCATATATGCAGAATGATGCTATATACCGATAAATGCATAATTCATTGTGGAGTCGAGAAACTGGACCATCATATTTTACACGGTCGACTCGACTTTAATCTTCTCCCGGGATCATCGTTCGATGTATAGAATCAAGAGGACCCTTTCTTATAGAAACTTTATCCAAGGAATGTTATTGAGGATAAAATTAAAGCGAGAAGAAAACTCAACCAAAAACCTTTCTAAGTATAACTGGTTCGTACATTTCGGTGGGGGAGAGGGGGACAATAAGATTGCAATGCTATCCACACCACATATACCTAGAGATTACTAAACCTCTCCTGGTGACCCGTCTATATACTCGGTAGGTATAGTTATTATGTATCGGCAGAGAAATTATTGGGAAGATGCAGTCAACAGATAGAACTGCTTGAAGAAATTGGCTTTTTCGCAAGAACATGCCTCATTTCGTTTCAGTTTGATTGGGTGAGCAGATAAACCTGGAACTTATTCCGAAGGTCTGCTATGACTTTCTCTGAGGAACGCGTGTCTGTGTGCTTCCTTTTTAGTGTCTTCCAATTTCTAAACTGTCTGAGCGTTGATAACCGGGCAACGCTGAAATTAATTGTTCTGTCATAGAGGTTAAGTTTGAAAATATCACGCGGCTCATTGTTTGATAAAACTTTTTTCGTACCTAATATTTCCTTTAAATTATGCATAATTCAAGAATGTTATCGATTATGCGGAATGACAACTAAAAACATACACTTAAATTGTATTGGTTTCAAATCGTTTCTTCAAATATGCAATTTATGTATAAATACAAGTAAAATAAGTATAAGTTTAACATATTTGTAATGAATAGTGAATATTATGATGATTAATAATGAAATTATATGAACACAGTGGCGGATCCAGGAAATGTTAAGAGAGGTGGTTCATTTTTATAAAAAGGCAACTAACTTATTGGAATTTTAAAACAAAACTCATTTCTTACTATAGTCCTTTTTTAATTTAAAATGGGCACTTGTTATCTTAGGGGGTGGTCCGAACCCCCTGAATCACCTCCCTGGATCCGCCCTGGAACATAAGTTCATATATTACAGCAGATAAAAATTATTTAATACTATAGCCATTAAGCACCAATTTATGCCACTTTCAACAACGAAAAATGCATTTAAAAGTTTCCGCTTTTTAAATAAATTTAGTTGATCTGTTTGATACAAATTCAATAGTGTAAAATCACATAAGTTTTTTTTAAGCGATATACGAACTAATAGTTAATTTATACATTAGTCTAAAGTGTTATAACATGTTATGCTAGGCCTATATAATATACATTATACAAAATATGCATAAAAACATGTAGTATGAACATTTACATATTCATTGCATAGTGCACATTGTTGTTTTAAAGATTTAAAGATTTTCAACTTTAAATATTTAACAATATAATACATATTCTTTGACAAATGTGAATATTTGTTTCTATTATAACATAAATACCAATTATGCATGTATATATACACAATATTACTGTCCGGTAGATATATGAAAATGACTATTTTTTAAATACTGCATAAATATACTTGTCAATAATCATTTACATTAGCAAATATAAGCTATAAAAAGATTGCCCTATTTTAAGAAATGCAATAAATATATGTAATTTGACAATGACACACGATGACAACAATGACAATGACAGACGAAAAAAATTATTATATGACAAATTAAAAATAGGTCAATAAATGTTAATTACATTTTTAAGGTTACTGAAATATATATTTTAATCGAAAATGGAGGCAAAACGCTTGAAGTTATATTTTCTGATCTATAGCTATATAGAATTCAAGCCTTGAAGTACATAGAACTCAGGCCTTGACCTACATGGAACTCAAGCCTTGACCTACATAGAACTCCGGCCTTGACATACACTGACAGATCAGTAATAGCAATTAAAGCAACACTATAATTATCATACATGGGCAATTACTGATAACCATGCACGGTCTCGTACACTGAACCTGGTATATAATCACATACAATTATAATTATACTATATATATAGTCGGTAACAATAAAAGTGTCAATAAAGGAAACAGTAAATGGAATATTTAACCAACCTTACATCAAGAGTAGTGATTTGATTGGGTCAGTGTAATGGATCCAAAAACCAGCGATACAATATACTACAATATTAAACTCAAAGACTAAAATGGCAAAGTTCCGATCGAGGAATACGTTTTAAAAAATAATTCTACGAGTGAGAAAGCAATATCCTCCAGTCGTAATAATAAATCCGATGAGCAGCATTGAAAGAAGTTGTCATCCTTGTTTTGTTAAGTTTTCTTGTCATTATAATTTGGATGACCGTGATTGGCTATTCGTATAATTTATCAATTGTTTCATAATTTTAAATGTAAAAATTTGCGGAGTAATTTTTTTGTTTTCGCACTTTTTAATATTAAACGTTAAAAGTTGAGTGAAGCTGTTATTAGATATTAATATAAAATAGAACGACTATGTTGCTTGAGATACCAACAATTATAATTGACTTAAACTATTGTATATATTTGTAGACCATAATTTTAGAAAGATGATATAGTAAATAAATTAAATTTACATAACCACTGAAATTAGTTTTAAAAAGTATTCCTTCTATCTTACAGACTACATTTCATAGTTAATTTCAGTTTTATTAAAAGACATATTCATTAATTAATTATTAGGTAATTTTCCTTCTGCATTTATTTGTAACGTAAATCTATTCTGGGTTTCATCTAAACATGCATAATATATCATGAGATAATAGGCAATAAAGATCTGACCTGGCTGCGTATTTATTAATAAAAATGATAAAACTGTGGCATAAATGATAATATAAAAATTGTACTCCAAAATAAGTTTATACACATAACGTAAATTTTCATGCATTTAATTTTTTGAAAAATTTATAAATCGTGAGAAATATTGATATACAAAAAGTATACAAAACTGAAACTGAAACACAAAGTATTGTTAATTTTTCAGAATATTAAAATTCGTGATTGTGATGATCAATGTTATCTGTTTTTATACAGGATTAGATTTGAGTCAATGATAACTACTAACCTTTTCTTCTGTATATTATTCATTTTTTCTGCTTTATAGATTAAAGAAAAACGAGCTCCTGAAAATCGTGTTTATAGCCTAATATAAACATGGGTATATAACACATCACATTGTGTGGTTAACATAAACTGTTGAGTCCATGATAAATTTGACGTAATGCAACCAAACGTAACATATACTGAAGTCTTCATATAGGCTAATCTCAATATATTATCGTTTATAACTGTTCCTGTGAAAACAACTTAATTAACTATTCTAAATATGGTTGACTATCGTAAAAATATTTTATAAACTGTTATGTTTACATAGATAATGTAGGCCTACTTATAGAATGTATAATTATGAATGTGGATAGGCCCTACTAAAGTATATTATTGAATTTTGTGAATTTTAAAGTTCAATATTATTTAATATCGGCAGTAAAATATTACATTATCCTATGGTTGGAGTTGTAAGCAATTTATATTAATGGAATTAATCTAAGTATTTATAAAATATTTGTATTAATTAAAACATTATTATTAATTAAAATATTTATATTATTTGTAAAAAATTGTCATTAACTAACTATGAAAATAAATATTATTACATTTTATAAATTATTCTTGTATTTAATAATATATTACTTACAAGAAGTATGTCTCATTCAAAAGAAAAATATCCTTTCGTCATTATTTAGAAGTCAAATGAGCACATTGAAATATTTTGAAGGTTAAAATTAGTTAAAAACATTATTTAGTTGGCATATATTTTAATATTAGTTTCGCCAATTTTTATTAAAGGCGTTATAGCTAGAGGTTATGATATTATATTAATGTTTTATGGGTTATATGATCTGTTATGCAGTTGACAAAGATTTCGAAACGTCCTGCGAAAAAATATTACAATACCCAACAAAAGTGTTTTTTTCTTTCTTCTATATTTCTAATTGGGTATGGCCAAACAACCTCAACGTATATGATCTGTTATGTTTAGTAATAAGAAGTTATTAAAAAATATTATATGTATTATATTATAGCTCGACGAAACAGTAAATTATTGTTAATATAATATGTATAATAATTATATCTACATTTAAGGATAGAAGTGATACCTCTTTCACTTATTAAATTTTGATAATGATTTAATAGTTACATTTTTAGACAAAATAATATCAAAGTTAACAAGCTAAAAACTATTTTGTGAATATTTTTTAGATAACAACTTTATAAACAAGTATACAGTATAAAACATTATGGCAAGAACTATAACAGGTACAAATTAAAAAAAAAGTTTATATTAACCATTAGAAAGCAAATGATTTACCAATTTTAAGCATTATATATAGAAGCTAGTAAACCTTTACAACCATTCAAATTAATGAAAAGGTTTCCATTTCATGAAACTTATTCTTATGTGTTTTCATAAAATATATAGTAATTAACAAACGGAAAAGTAACAATTTAGATAAAGTGTAAATTATAATAGTAATATTAATTTGTCAAGATTGCATTGAAATGCCAATAAATATGATTACATAATTTATTCCTGTTATCGTGGTGTTATATCGCATTTGTGCTGCAGGCTATATAAATGTCTGACAACATAACATTGTGGAAGACTCAAATTAAAGGTAACAAAAAAAATCAGTCAAGAGAATCATAATGCATGAAATATCGTGAACACTGATCGAATGGACACAATGTTGAACATGAAGTCGGATATTTATTTTTATATTGCACACTTTTATAGAGTCGTCTCGAGTCTGCTGAAATATAAACATTTATCATATAGTTTGAATTGTGGATATCACATTTTCACCGATCTTTCTGTCTATATAACCCAACTAATAAATCCTAATGATTCTTCACAATTAACTATTTCCCATAAAAATATTATAATAAAGAATGAAAAAAAAGCTGGAATATTCTCATCAGAGCTGCGCTGCTGCTGCGGAGGCATACAGTTCAAACCATACGTGTTTTTAGAAATCAAAGCCCGCAAGACACTCCCCGGACATAGCTTTTTAGGTGCCCCTTCATCACAGCTGAACTTTTATTGACTGAGCTGAGGTGTGCTCAGTAGATCGTGAAGAAACATAAAAACTGTCGGTTTGTTTCGCAATCTACTATTATCTCGAGTCCCCTATACAGCGCATTGTGTATACAGGAATCAATTTAAAGTATTTTTTAACAATCTATGCGGCGTTCAGCTACGATTTATTCTCTTCTCTTATATAGTGACTATTTTGAATGAATATTTATTCATTCAAAATAAAATAAGAATGTAAATAGTTAATATACTAATTTGACAACGAACTCGTTTTGTAAATTAATTTAACATTATAATGCATGTTGTAGAAAATCATTTCACAATTATAATCATCGCATTTAATATATAAATAACATGTATTGTAATAATTGTAATAATTGTAATAATGTATAAATAACAAAATTTGGAAAAGTTGTACGCACGTATTATTTGCAAAATGATTTTTGATTAAATCGTTGATCTTTTTAATAACAGTAAATAAATTAATTAGCTATATATAATATTGACCATATATATAAAACGCAATGAAGACTTTATTTGATTATTTCTGTGTAAACTAAACTGATTTTGAATCAAAATTCATCAACAGCACCATAAACAGCCCCATCAACAGCCCCATCAACAGCACCATCAACAGCCCATCAACAGAACCATCAACAGCACCATCAACAGCACCGTCAACAGCACCATCAACAGCACCATCAACAGCACCATCAACAGCACCATCAACAGCACCATCAACAGCACCATAAACAGCCCCATCAACAGCCCATCAACAGCACCATCAACAGCACCATCAGCAGCACCATCAACAGCACCATCAACAGCACCATCAGCAGCACCATCAATATCATACCACTATATAGTATAGGCTTACATATGTATACCTACTGCACGAGAGCGCTATATGAAAAATTCATTTTATTTAATAATATATTGTTATATATATTGTAGACCTAATTGTTATTTCAAACACATTTTGACTTTTTCAAATCGGTTTAAATATTATATGTTCGAATGCACTCAGTCATATGCGTTTACTATTATATAGATATATAGAGAGAGAGCATCACTACATGATAAGTTATATATTTAATAAAGTAACCGCACAGCAGAAAAGTAACTGTCAACTGACTTGATGAATTAGCCACGAATTAATTGAAAAACACTTAAATTATGAGAGGCTTGCTAAACTAATAAATTTGTTTATATCACAAACATAAAAAAATGAGAACATTTTAAGCCATTAGCGGACTAACAATCATATATATAATGTATACGAAATGTGCAAAATAACGCTTAAATTTTTCGGGGAACATCGGACAAAATTATATATATAATATATTGCAAAATTTAGTCTAATATTTTTTGGGGAGAATCAGACAAAATTATATAAGTGAGGTGTTTTTATTTTCAAGGGGTTAAATTATTTATTTTAATGTCAATCTTAACTTTGAGGCCAAAAATAAAATTTTGTAAATATAATAAAAAATAAATAAAATGAGAATTTTATAATCAAAATATTTAGAAAAAAATAGTCGGTTACTGAAACAGTGATTTTGTGGAAAAGCTGTCGTCATCATGACAGACAAACATTTTTTTATAATTTTTTTTTATAAACTAAAGTATTATTAAATTATAGTGCAATTACGGAGTTTCAAGCAACATGAATAATATTAATATACCGGCTATATATACTCATATATAATCATAACCAAGCGTCGCTTATCTAAAGTATCAATAAAATAATTTAATTTAGTAAATATATCAGGTCACAAATATATTTTAAAGACCAGTTTATTATTCTAATATGTCAATCTTAATATTATAATATTCATTTTTTGGAAATGATAAATAGAGTAAATATGTTTATTTAATTTTTACAAATTTATAGTTGTATAATTGATTGATGAATAATGCTATAAACAGTTTCTAAACACATAATAAACGATTTTACAGTTTATGATATCAGTTTTTTTAACAGTTATAGTTTTTTTATCATTAGCGTACTTAAAAAAATATTATTTCAATAAATTGAATTGATTCTGTTTAAAAAACTGATATCGTATTTGTGCTAAACAGTGCAGATGAACATTAAAATTTGTCCATTGTTGAACTCAAAGCACGAAATGTATATCTAAGATATTAATGAAGTCGATTTAAAAAGTGCTGATTAAATAGGCCCTCAGTTATCTTTAATGTTAACAGTTTTGATATTTTAATCATAATTCAGTTCAGCTTCTTCAGATTGAAAAGTTTTTCTATATTCTTCTCATTATACATTATATTTGATATATTCGTGACATTTAATCGTATAACCTGATAATATAATATGTGATTAATCTTTTTATATATATAGTCTAACCCCTTTATATAGCATATGGAATAAAGAACTATTTTTAAAACTATTCGATAAAGGCGTTAAACGATGACTGTCAACAATTTCAGGTTTCATTAGTCAGAACAGAATGTATATATATACAGTATATAATGAACTCATAATTATGATCTATAAGATTACTTCACCGGTTGAACCTCTTATTATATACAGTGGGTGCACTGAAACCGGCGATCCTTGTGGTGCTCTTGTATAAATGGAGAGTCAGATCAGACTGAGAATATTTCAAAAACATCCGATCGGTCCTTCTTTATTTTGTGTAAAAACATTATACACTTTATGTACTATATTTTTGTATTATGCATATCAATTAATTTATTATACGGATGTAGTCGAAAACAATATAAAGATATTTAACATAATTATTAGAGGTAGAAGTAGTCCTATTTTTGTTATTCGCATAAATAATGTACCTATTAATAATGTTACAACATTCGTAATGAATATGGAATTTACCACGCAGTTGAGCAGACAGAAAAAAGAGAATTACATAAATAACTATTTACGGTTGCCCGCACAAGGTGCAAGAACCGTGAAGTTGGCTTACCTGCTGCTGTAACCAGGGTTTGACGATGACAATGTCAAGGACTCGATGAAGATCTTGTCAGTACGGCGCGAGCAATATCGTCCTCTGCCAGCTATAGACGGGCGGGGGAATGCAACGGTGCGTCGGTTGGGTGGCTCGGTGTGAACTGAAGTGTGCGTGCCGTGTGCACTCGCCGAGGTAATCGCGAGAAGCAGAAGAATTTCTAGAGGACGATACGGTGAGAAACTGGTCAACGAGCAGCTAGATGGTTGACCCAGGAGGTTCTCGTGGGCATATAGAGTATGAGCGCTATTGGGGGTAGAACTGCAGGTAAATGTAGCATGAATGCTTGCCGCGGTTGACTTTATACGTCAGCGAATTCGCGGCTGCGGATTGGCTGTATGGTCCGGCGCGGAGAACGGATGATCAAGTAGAGCGTAAAATTAATCCCATGCTAGACTGCCTGCGTTTGCATGGTTCGTGAGAAAGAAGGAGGGAAGGTATATGAGGAAGACGGAGGAGAAACCAAACTTAACCAGCAAGAGCCTAGAGGGCCTTTTTGTTTTAAGCTTTTCCCTTTCGATATATTGGCTTTCACCAAACTGCAGAGGGAAGGGATAAATATTCACCTAGGATTATTTCACCTTTTTAAGTCGTTTCCTGAGTATGCCTCTTGCCTGAATTAGCTGGAGAGTTGATTCTTCATCCGGTTCCGGCGGGTGTATACCTTTTAAGCATGATCGGAGAACAATAAGATCAGCAGTATCACTTGCAGAGTGCTGATTAGACTGGTAAACAGAAGCCATTTGGCCGGGCTAGCTGCTGCCCGTAGACCGGACGGGGTGTTGTTCCCATGGAGCATCGAAGTGTGATCATTTGCTCAAAAGGCGGTCCATTTAAATATTGGATAAAGTGATGTTAACACGCACTTGAAGTATATGTTTCGATGGCCCTTCGGGATTCACTTTCCAAGAATTTCAATGAGGATGACTTGCGCTTCATTGAACTAAATAAAAAGAAGATATGGTTAGAGTAATCTCTATGGGTCAAAATGATGCTTCTGATTTTGAATGCAGACAGCAAAAGTTTTTCAATCTAATCTAAAGTTACTTCGTTATGTAATTTGGCTTATATATGAAATGAATAATTTAACTAATACATACCTTATTTATATTATAATAGGTATAGAGGAATATTATATTATATAGGTTAAATATCTGTTAATTTGAAATATGTAATGTATTTGAAATAATAATCTTTATTCAATTATAAAACTAATAATTATATTGTATAATAATCGTTGTTATTACATAGTTATTTTAGTATTATATATTGAAAAATTAAAATAAAAAATAAAACTTTAACTCAAATATAGCTAAATGTATCACATCAAAATACAAGCTAATTATTAAATCACCATATATAATCTAATCAGTTTGTGTTCACATAAATAGCTACATGTAAAATATTTTATCAATATTTTAAAACTTTGAAATGTATATTAAAACATGAAAAAAAGCTACTTATAATATTAATACGACAAAGAAATTGGATATTCGTATCACTATACTGTGACGAAGATATAAAGCTTATTACTTACCGAAATGCTAGATAATTTTATAATTATATCGATTCTTTAAACTACTGCTTTTTCTGAGAAATTTTTAGAAGTTCTAAGTCTTTCTATAATGTAAGTCTCATTTTTGTACTTTAATTATATTCGTTCTTTAAATAAAAGTCTGTTGTTTGCAAATAATCTAATTTAATTCATGAATTAGTTATACTATAAATAAGTTAATATATTTATTCCAAATCCTTTCATTTCATTAATGCAGAAAAATTGAAGTTTTTAAGACGGAATACCCACCCTCTCTTCCTGTTACAATATGTGGTTATTTAATGAATTGTTTAAATGACACTCTATTTATACATATATATAGATCTGAAAAGAAAACGTTGATTCACCTACTTTTAAAACAAATGCATACCCCTTTATAAATTCATGGTTGTGAATCTCCATTTATAATTTACTCGAGAATACTCAAATGTTAATAACATATATATAAATAAGGAATATTAAGTAATAATAAGTCTGAGTTATGACATATACACATTTTACAAGTGCTAAAGATAGCAATATACAGAAAATGTAGCGTTGAAATAGCCGACTTTATTGGTGTTATAAACATTACAATAATAAAATGGAATCCATCCACGTGGCCTCTTACAGTTCTATAGAAAAATTAACACACTTTTCTTTTTCTAAATGAGGCGTTTATATACGATATCATCGCTACAAGTCTTTTCTTATCTTTATCATGGAAGAATTACGTGGGTTTACACTTCTTCACTTGTGCGTACAATAGATTTGACACCTCGAGTCGCGGTTAAATCTCCCCATTTTATGTGAGCTGTGAGACGAGACGTTATGTTGAGAGAGGGGGAAGAAACGCAAAACAGAAAATAAAAACTATGTCAGTAATATCGCTCAAGCGTAGGATTAGATAAGAACTCTGGGAGAGGGGAACCCACACGAACAAGGTTTCCTATACTACCAAAAGCTCTGCAGTGCACTGGAATTCTTTTTATTATAAATTCTATTATTCCCTGCTTGTCTTTGAGAACCCTCTGTGATGTATTATATACAGAACTAACAGAAGACGTTTGTAGGCCTATAGCTCGACTTTGTCCGTGTATACACATATGTATTTATGCTTAGTTGAGTCTAAAAGCTTGAATTAGAATATAAAACCGTAATCTACGGCGTATTAGCACGTGGCGTGGTATATTTAATGCTCTATGAACAGCAGTTCTATAAGATGCTAATCGGATCAAGTATGATAGAGACATATCATTGATTCTACCTCAGATATGTAATGAATTTATTAATTGTATTATTTTCTACACAAATGCAATAAATATAAATATTAATTTATATAGAATACAAAATATAACCTATGCATATCTAGAAAATAATAATTTTTAAAATGGACTACATAGTTTATTTTTAGATATAGAAAAAAATTTCTGTGCATTTGTCACTATTAATGAGATCGGCATGTTCGTTTGATTAATATGCATATATGTAACTTATAACTTCAAAATGTTATGTTATATTGAGGACGATATGCACTTGCATTAATACTAATACTAATACTAATGCTAATACTAATACTAATACTAATACAAATACTAATACTAATACTAATACTAATACTAATACTAATACTAATACTAATACTAATACTAATACTAATACTAATAC
>JAUZND010003772.1:0-12073 GCA_034780555.1 Coelogynopora nodosa
GGGGGGGGCAAAAAAATGCGTAGGCGGAGGGGGGTGGCCTAGATATACACCTTCCATACTATACTGTTATAAGGTCAAAAGTATTAAATTAGTGGCATTATTATTTTTCATAATTTTTATTATTTCGATCATTTTGATCGATCTATAACGACTTAAAATAAAAATTGCTTTTATTGGTTACATTTTTTGAATGAAATCTGATATTGATATATAACTGCTTACTAAAATTGGATAAACTTCTATTTAAATAGATTCATTCACATACGTTCAAAGTTTTTGAACATCTAATTTTAAAATATTTCAATTGTATATAATTTCTAACTATTAAACACAATTGTTTTGGTATTTATTCTATCAGTCAAATAAAAAGTAAAGTAAAATTAAAAATTTCTTAGTGTTTATTTGATACAAAATTTATTGAAATATAACTATAGGCTACATTTTTTAATTCATTTTAATTATGAATAAAAATTATTAATTCTAAATAAAATTCTAATTATTTTCGTAATTCACCCAATCTACTGGTAGTGTACGAAGAAAAACTAAATCGTTTAACAATAAATGTTTAAATCTTCCAATAATGCCTATATAATTATAATGCATAACATATAAATATTATCAACATAAAAATATAAAGTTGCTTTATAACCTCGGTTACGGATTAAGTTAAATTAGTTTCTTAGTAATGTAATATAGAAAGATGGAGCTTTATAGAAGGATGGAGCTTTATTTTACAGAAAAACTTTTTTGTAAATAAACACAAAGCATCAAATTGAATTATTTCAATTTTGTCAGAATACAATTAATAAAAACAGTTAACATTCAATTTGACTTCAATAAATTTACTGAACTATAATTAAATAATGCGCTGACCATGTGATTCAGCCTGGAGCCCAAAAAATTCTTGACTGACAGAACATTATTTAAACAGAAGAAAATACTGAAAACAACTAATTTTAACCATTTTATACAATTTGATGCACAGCTTAAAACGAAGAAACAAAAAGTCGCTTTCAGAAATAAAACTATTTATATTTCTAATGGTCTTTTGGACATATACCAATTAATATAAAACACGAGATTTACTCTCCAAAATAAGCCATTGTATGCCCAACTGGTGACCTTATAATAAACATAACATACAATTGTGAATGATTAGACGATACTGTATTATAACGTTAGCATTATGTTTTTATGCGTGTAATAAAAAACGCTGAATTAGCAACATTTTGTTATTTAAGCATTAAGAAATATTTTGTGAACGTATAATAAAGAAGCATCTATCATATAAACACATTAGTCAAAAAAGTAATATGTATAACATAAAATACAGTAAACTAAATCGAATGATGAATATATTCTAAATCCAAAACTCAAATGGAACCAATTATACGTTTCAGTGAACCAAATTTGATCTATGTAGTGTAGTGTAGTGTAGTGTAAAGAAAAACAGTGCTAATACTATTCTGTAGCATTCAGTTATTGTCGAATATAATATTTTATTTATGTTTTATTTATAAATATATATTAAATGATTTCTGGCAATTACAGAAATCTGAATAATCATGACTAAAATATACATAACGAATATTATTCAAAAAGCAAAGATTTACAACTTTGACATATCTAAAAAGGACTAAAATACACATATTGATAAATAAATCATATTTGATTAATGGGAACTGTTAAAAATATATGCAACATTTTATTTTTTAATTATTAACTAACTAATTTAATAATTATGAATTAATCATTATTATCGTTTGTGATTATTGTTATATCGTAAATTATTAATACTACTTTTACTATAATCAACTGTAATTTTAATATTATAATTTATTAGTTAGAATTAATATTTTATTTATTCATTAATTACTTAAATACAATATATAATAATACTTATTATAAATTAATGAATATTTCAAACTATTACAGATCAATAACTTTATAAGAAACAATTTGTTTAGAAATTGAAGATATTTAGTTTTTAAATATATCCTCTTTGCCCACATTCGATTCACTAAGTGAATTCACAATTCAAAATTCACTAACTTGAATTTCAAAAGTATAATATTGACTCTACTGTACATATGTTATACTTTCTATTTTCTTTTATTTATTTTATATATTTTTTTACAATTAAGTCTCTACGTTCTATATTATTATTATGTCTGATGAAACTTTTCATTTATTTTCCTTTTAATATCTTGAATATCTTTTTTAAGTCATGAAATCAATGTCGTCGAACGTATCAGAGAACGATTGTTTAAAGCTCGATTGTACAAAGCATGAACACGGAAGAGCAGTTACTTCCACGCTAATTTATTAGTGACGATTTTTTATTTATATCATTTAATTATAACATTTGAATATTAGAAAGAGAATCAATATCTGATTACTTTTTCAAATAATAAACAATTATATTTTAATAAAGTTCTACTTAATAAACGAATGAAACTACGAACATAGTTTAACTAAATGATAAATCTGAAACCGTGCTATTTCTTAACTATACTTATCATGTTCGTTAAACAAATATAATTATAAGTTAACTTATCTATATAATTACTAAACAGATAAATATAGCTATATGTTAAGAACTAGTAAATATATAAAAATAATGATTATTTCATTATTATATCACTGAAGTGTCGTTCGTCTATCAATTGTTATATTATATAAATACGTATACATAGTTACAATCATATTATAGTTGTGACTGTATTAAATAGTGAAGCAGGTATTGTAAGGTCAAATATTGGTCATTTGGCATTAAGAGTTGCATAAAAGTATAATATAATACCTATGTGAATAATGAACTTAACTTTACCTATATGATTCTTTTCTAAGCTAGACTAACCTTTAAGTAACATTTAAGAAAACACGTGAGAAATGAGAGAAGGAGCGAGAAAGAGAGAGAGAGAGAAAAAGAGAGATCACGAAAAAATAATTAGAATAAACTATAAATTAAGTTCAATAGTTTTCAGGAAAGTTGATTTATATTTACCAACCTATAATTTTACACTATTCCTGAAATCACCCATAAGAAATTAACCTTTATATTGGACAACATTCCGCGTCATGTAAATATGAGAAGATCAAATATCTTCGTTAGTTCTGTGTATGTGCTCGAATTTTCATACACATAACCCACTGATGTATTATAATATTGATAAAGTTGTTCCGGGTAGTTACTTATTTTTAAATCAATATTTTTAATATGCGCAGGAAATAAAAATGCTAAGGCAATGCTTATGCTTATGCATATTGATGACAATTGTTACTATTTTTTACAAAAACTCACGCCATATTGGATATCGTATTTATATTAAAACTTTACAATATTCTTTTATATTAATTGTGCAGAATCCAGAACACTATGTACAACAACATTCATTCTCAAATGACTGTTATCTGTGAATTTAATGTTCCTGAATTAGTGCAAATTCATAATTGGAAAGGCAACGCAATAATAATATCGTTACATTTAAATTCACTTTAGCATCCGCTATATTTCTATCCGAACACTTATACCATACACATATTCCCGATCGAGAACAATAAGATAAATATAGATAAAATGATAAATCACTTGTTTTACGTTATAGTGTAGCAAATGTCAACGGACTATGAATGTTATATAATATTTGTAATAATCAATTAAAATATACTTATTAAATCATGTTTATCGCACTGTAATCAGCTAATATAATTTACATCGAATTTGTATAAGTTTTATATCGTTAGTGTTCCTGATTGGGTACAATCAATAAATCTATAGAGGAATATTTAGTTCATTCAAAGCTAGGAAAGAAACAATTAATGTTATGTTACAATTTATGGTATCTACATCTAGGCAGGCCTATTCCAAAGTGAATATTTTTTTGGTTGATTTTGGTTGTAAGGTATATTAAAAGGTTCATTTTCAATGACCGGTTAGACATATTTCTTGATGATTTTCAAAAATCTTATATTGATTTGCATTGAAATAGAATTTTTATTAAATTCGTCGTTTGCGGGATAAAAATTATCTCTCATCAGATGAAAAGTTAAAATATGAGCAAAGGTTAAATATAAGTATTATTATTCTGAATCTTTATTATATTCTGAAATGCGCATAATGAAAGCAAATATGAACACATCCTTGTATAAATATATCTAAATATTGTGCATAAAAATAATTTTCAACAGTGTCTTCAATACAAAGGCATAAATAACAAAACATGTTGGATGTGTTAAGCTCTTCATTTTATAATCATTTATTTATTTATATATAAATATTTATTTATTTCATAAAATATTTTTAAAATATGCATAAAAATATCATATTACATAAATATACAATAATAAATTTGGATTAACAAAGATATTGAAATTCCTATTGAATAACAATTAGTATATTTAAGTTTTATATAATGTAGCTATGCCGAATTTTAATTTTTAAACAATGAAAATACCTTTATAACTGTGTGGTATTGAATATAATTAATTTACCTGTATAGTACCTATATTATAGATTGCATCTATGTAAGTATAAATTGGATCTATGACATATTATTATTTATTATATTAGTTTATATATATGTTATATATATAATTCATTTTTACTTTATAAAGAGAACGTTAATTTAATTATATTATATATATATATAGTTCTTTAAATATGATTATAAATACAGAACACAGCCGTATAAGATTTTCATGTTTTTAGCTAACCTTTTTAACAATATAGTATTCATAATATTAATTAAAATTAAACATAATCAAAAATCAAAAATCATCATCATCATCAAAATGTAGCAAAACTCATATTATTATTTTAACAAAATTAGTTTTGCAGTTTATAAATAATAAATAAAGTAAGTTTAGTGACAAAACATATACGTATCTAAGCAACATTTACAAAGTTATTTTGCTGAATTGTCATTAAAAAAATCCTTTTGGGTTAACCAATAGCCCTACATAAAATATGTTCGTTCCATTTACTTCGTCTACTAATGGAATCATTACTCCATTAAGATATGCAAAGGTCAAACCAGTGGAGTCATGGACGCATTGGGAGTTGTTACTAGGTTTTTATAAAACACTTTCGGTGTTATATTCAATATAAAGGCCACCAAAGCCGTCATTATAAATGTGTATAAGCATTATAGTTTTATCGTGTCAATATATAAAGTTATACCTATAATAAACCTACTATTGTTAATATAGTCAATAAATGTTATGAATTTATGAGAATATGTTTTATTGAATAGGTTAAATATAAAAGATCGAATAAAAAATGGCATACTCTTATAAGAAAATTAATACAAAAAGATATTATTAGTGACATGTGTGACTTGTATTTCTATTTTGTTGTTGTTTATTAATCTGAAGAATGACGTATATAAAATAAAATAAAATAAAGACAGTTAATTTCACAGATATATGAGTTATATATTTAAATATTTTTTATTATTTTCCAAACAAAAAAGAAGAAAATGATCCTAAACACAATGTTATTATATTTTGAAATATTAATAAAGATGTCAAGGGTGTCTCATAAATGTTTCAAGACCAGATAAGGATGGTTTACCGTAACATTTCACTAGCTCTACCATAATTCTCAATTTAAAAGTTAAATTATAATTTAATTTTGTCTAATTATATAAGTATAGGCATTATATTATTAAATTATGATTTCAAAAACACTTTGAATTTATTTTTAAATGTTTATATAGTATAATGTTGAGTTTTATTTTTTTTAAGTAAATCTCCATATATTACTTTACTAAATGTGATGCATACACTATAGATGGATTAGTAACATAAATTGTAACATTAAACATTTAAAGTAACATAGAAACATTTAATTGAATAATAACTCTTTATAATATTATAGGTATTGTATGGATTATTAAAATTTGTATTAGAAATTAGAGACTGTATAGGTTATTAGTAATTTTGGAATTGGAATTGACGCATTGGAATTTGATGCTTAAAGGAACGGGAAAAAATAATAAGTAGGCCATAACAGTGTAATAAAACACAATTACAAAAATAGTATCACCATCGTTATACTATTACAAAAAATAAATTCTGACCTTTGACACTCTGACCTTTGGTAACAAAGTTTATAACATAAAACAGTAAACGTTAGTTTCTAAATTATTTCGTGTTTATTAAAGTAACATTTTTATTACAACTAAAATTAAATTTAAAATTTCAATCTAAAAATGCAATCTACCAGCAAACCAGCATCAATGTATTTGTTTATATATTTATAATAATTGTAATTAATTTGATAGTATACCACAAATTGCAAAGGAGTAAACCAACTATCGATTAAAATGAATTAAAATAAGTCATTCAAAGTTGCACATGCATTTTTAATGAAAAAAAATAAATATTAAAAATAACTCAATTCAGATTAAAATAATCAATAAACACTAATTTGAGGACCTTAAATAAAACGTTTCTTTATGAACATAATTTTAAACCACAATTAAAATATTAATTATTTCTTATTAATAAAAGTACCTAATGAATATATTTTGAATTTTTTCGTGTTAATTTCATTTGATCTATTGTTAAAAGAATAAATCTAACTTCAAACACTATTTTAAAGTCGAAAAATTTAATTTATAATTTTTGTGTTTTTTCGTTCACTTGCATGAATATCCTATTTTCACGTATCTTAATACATATGTTATTCAACATACTTATTTAAAAAAAATTATATGCGTACAGACTACAGTTAACTTAAGAATATTATTAATGAACGAAAGATGGTCGAGATTTCCTACTTGAAAAACCACGGACAGGATGATCAACTAAGCCTACTTATTTTTGGCACTGCGCAGAATCTACGCTTACTCTGCACTGCACAACGAACGCGATTTTCATGGACGGAACCTTCAAGGCGGCGCTAGAAATGTAACTGGGTACACCCCATCCACACCGATGTAATGGGACAATTAACCCTTAGACTACGAAGCGCTTATAATAAAAAAGTGTTGTGGTTGTATTACCATCGTTGTGGTTCTATATTACCTGCCATGATTGAGGTTAGGTAAACATGAATATTTCGTCTTTTACAAGCCGCAGCTTATCAGTTTGAACTCGTGCTTTACCGGAATACAGTGAGCACTAGTTTTGAAAAATGTATGATGAACAATGCCCATCAAGTCTTTTCAAACGTGTGCATTCGCAGCTGTCTTTTCCACTTCGCCCAAGATCTTTTGCGAAATATTAAAAAATTTGAATGAGTTAATCGATACTCAGAAAATAAAGCCTTCAACCGCGTTGTTCGGTGTTCGTCAGTCGATAAACGATTAAGTCGATAAGTCGATTACCTGACAGAAACGTGGATAGACGACATGAACGCGAGATTTTCCGCAAAAGTATGGAGTCAATAGATAACATTGAAGGTCATTAAATAAAAAAGAACCTGGGCCAATGCAGAAATTTTATCTAGGAGGGAGCACAACACATCAAAAGTTTTTTGTGTTCGTACATAAAAAATGATTTTTATAGAACTTAATCATTAGGAGGTGAAGTGAGGCACATACCCCTATGCCCAGGCCCCACCTGGATCAGCCATGCTTGAAAGACGGCACAATGCAGGAACTGTGCAATCTTAGTTCATCATTCCGGTGCTATTGCAGGAATTTTGAAGCAGTTATATTTAACTTTGCATATCTTTACATGGCCGTAGAAATGTTTTAAAAGTTGGGGGTGCTCACCATAAATAGGAGCCAAAAATGACTTAATTATAAACGTTTTTAATTTTATTTGTAAATGATTCATATATAGATTACAATATGATAAAATATAAATAATAAAGTCACGCATTTTGAATGTTGTAATGTAGCTAGGTGAAACGAAACTAAATGAAACGAAGCTAAGCTAAGCTAAAAGATAAGGCCAATATTTAACTTGCAGCTGGACTTAGCTTAACGGGATGATGATACCCCACATTAACACTTTTGACTAGCTTGTCATATTCGGTTTACTTTTGAGATGACCAATGTTAATTTTTTTAAATTTATTATTTTTAAATTTATGTATAATTAAATTATATATATATATATTGTTTTTTACAGTATTATTTCCGAAAAAATATTTTCATTGAGTTTAAAAAAATGATAGCTACTTGTTATGACGGCATAACTCTATCGACGGATGAGCAAAACCAAGTCTAGCTAGATAGAGGTCAAAATTATAGAAAACTGGACTGCATTGAACAACATTGTATATTATAGATAAGGCTTTGTAAAAGTTAATTAATTATTAGAAATTTAAAAATCATTCCGACTACCTTTATTGTGAAATATGAAACCATTCTACTTACTTGTATTGGTTTGCTGAAATTGTATAAACTGAAGTGTCACGTTGCACAATTAAGTCCGTATGTTTAGTTAGTTATTGATGTGAAATGAGTGAAAGTAGAATTCCAAAAAAACATACATTAAACTACCGGAGATGAAAACAGGGTGAACACCTCATAGCTGTAAAGATCCATTTGGGGTCGAAAAACGAATACAAGGTTAAGGAGTGGCTAGGAGCAAAAGGTTATGGCAGCGAGAGACAAGACATACCTACAGAAAATCCAGAATCATAGGATCGGAATGGCATCTAGAAAAACAAGCAGAACCAGCGAAAACTATGCGATGAACATTGTATGCATGGTCAACAAGTAACACATGTCAGAGTGGAAGTCAAGCGGTGTGCAATTTACCATTATAGGGAAAAGAATGGATAGACGGGAACACGGTTGTAAAAAGTACGTTGTTTATATTTAGACTTTAATCAATCTTGATGTGAGTTGAACTGGAAGTATATATATTATCTCACTGCGAATAAACCGAGGTCAAAGTTGCATATGGATGCATACGGATGCACACCGAATAAATACGTCTGGCAGGACGACACGACAATCCGGTAATTCTGACTGATTTCCTAAGCGTTCCAGTAACTCCAGTGTGTTCTGCCGATCTGCCGCGGTTGACCCGGTAACCCTGCGGTTGAGGCCAAAAGGTTAGTCGGTGCAGCCAAGCTCAGTAAAGCAGTGTCTGAGTTGATCAATAATGTTGCATCTCTCACTGCTTTTTCGACCAATCACAATGCCGAAATGCGCGCTCTCCGTCTCGTCTCGTCGTGTCGTGTCGTGTCGCGTCTATACTTAGAAAACCGTCTGCCGCTGTTGTTGTTCTCTGACTGCTTCGTAGTGGCGGTGGCTAGTTTGACTTGAGAAGAACCACTGACTTGTTGTAGCATTACCATAGCAAACCAGCCAGCCGTGTTTTACAGCGAATTGCGAAGTGGAGACGCTGGAGGCAGACAGAATACACGACGATACTTGTGAATGATGGCAGAATTAAAAGCTTTGTTAACTTACTCTTCCTTTTTTTCAGCGGATTTTTTTATTTCTTTTTAGTCTTAGGTCAATCCAACATATATATATAAAATAATATATTTACATTAAGCAAATTATATGAAGAAGGATGGAATATTTTTATAGTTATTATTTCAGGAGTGGATCCAAAAAGGTGGGCATTAGGGGCACGTGTCCCTGTTTGATTCATTAGAGTCTATTATAGTAAATAGTTTTAAAAAAATGCCTTAAAACAGAAAAGGCACAAAATAAATATTCCTAACGATTTAATTGCCCAGTAGTGGATTCAGAGGGGGTCGGAGGTGTCGCGACACCCCCTTTTGACTTGACAGTAAGAATTGTATGCTTCGGTAAAAGTTCGGGTTGTCGGTAAAATGTTATTGTAAGTTGTAGTGTTTAATTAACTCAGTTTAAACTATTACACGTAACACATAGTTGACTCAGAACTACTATGTTGTTAAATTTGGTTATGTAAATCATTATACTAACACTTAAAGCTATGTATATTTATTGCTAAATAAGAAAAATATTATAATATAATATTTCCTACGAAACACAATATACAGGCTAGAGAATCTTCCCGGATATACGCGGATTATTTCTTCGGATTTCAGTATTTTTTTATAGGTCTCGTAATTCGTATGCAATATGCAATTAATAAAACTAGAGGGTGTGTGTGTGTGGGGGGGATAGAGCCTCTCTGGGTATCATTATTGACAATTTTTATTTTCATGCAAACAGCTTTTATTTCTCCAAAAATGTTAGTATTTACATTTAATGATTTTTAATTATGTGCTTTCACTTTCCTGCATATTTTCGTAATTTTTAAAAATATTTAATATGTTTTAGATGCTCCAAATATAGAGCTTGCATTCGTACAAAATGTCGAGGTGTATCGCCCCCCTAACCCCACCCTTGGACCCCTTTGTCCCCAACCCTCCAAAAATCGCTTTTATCTCCGATCCCCCTTCGACTGAAAGACGGATCCGCTCCTGTTGCCCGTGAATGTATGCATATATAATGTGTGTCCTTTTTTGAACAATCACTAACAGTATCCTTGGGTGACCCCGTCAAAAATCCTGTATCCGTCCCTAAATTTAATCGATTGATTTAGAGAGGAAGCTTAGTAGTCGAAAAATTAAATTATTTATTATATATTAAATAAAGATAAAATTGTTCAATATTCATAGGGATAAATCAAACATTTATATGTAGTGTAATTATACAATACTGTTTTCATATAAGTCTGTAATTACTTTAAAAGTGTACCATTTTACCTATACTTAATTTATTATTGCGCTACTCTATAACCTATAAAAATTAAATATTATTAAATTGTAGCATTGCCTTGATTTGCGAAATCTATCAATTGTACATATAATGAATATTACCAAGTGATATAAAACCTAATTTAGTTATCATTGAAAATAAAACGATTATTATTAGTTTTTGCATAATCGAGGGAAACTCTAGGCCTACGGTATCAATATAAAGAAACAAAAGTCCACACTAATACTGGGAAGGAAATGTGCTCATCAAAAATACTGATAGGTACTATTATAGCACTGAGAAGTAAATGGGCTTATCAATACTAGGAAGGAAAAGGGCGCATAATTATTGAACATTAGAATTACCGATCAATATTGAGAAGGAATATAGTGCATTATTCATGCACAATATGCCTACACATCGATCAGTATTGACAAGGAATAAAGCACATCACGTGCAGTATAGTATTTAAAAGGAAAACTAGGTCCATCAATATTGAAAAGGGGGGGGGGGGGTGATCTCAGGTCTTATTAATACTTATATAAATAGGAGGAAACACTAAGCGACTAATCCCTCAAGATTCTTGCAACAATTTTGAAGAGGGTAAATCTTATTCTTTCTCGCAAGAATCCCACACAATATTCTCACGAGATTGTGCAAGAAAAAACCTCTGCCTTCCGGCAAGAATCCTAATAAGATTCTTGAAGAAAGACACAATACTTTTTTTCATGCAGAATCTACAAGAATCTTGCACTTTTTTGGCGCGGGATCCCGCGAGATCTTACAAGAATCCCGACAATAACCTTGTAAGAAACTGCGGATTTATAAGTCACCTATAGTAGTGGGGCAACACAATATTGAGAGGAAAAATGGCAAATCAGTATTTGGGAATGAAAAAATACCATCAGTAACCTATTGAGAAGGAAAAAGGCCTATTAATATTGAGAGGGAAAAGTGTAAATCAGGCAGTATAGGGCATATTAAGAAAGAAAAGGGCACTGGATGACATCGATCACTTTTAAGAAGAAAGATGGTTCATTAATACTGAAAAGAAAAATTTAAAATTAGTCCATCAATATATTGAGAAGTAAAAGAGCATATTAGTTTTGAGAAAGAAAGGGGCCTGACAGCGGCATATTAATAATAAATAGAGCACACCAGTACTGCAGTGAAGGAAAAGTACATATCCATATTTTTTTCAAAGAAAGGGCACATTTATATTTATAAAGGGAAAAATGGAGAGATATTCCTATCACGGTGTACATTAATTGACTCCTTAAAGAGGTAAAAGGGTCTTTAATATTATAATTAATATTACCGACGGCATATCTTGTTATTCAGGCGCGCACCCAGGAATTTTCAATGGGGGGGTCATGGAAAACAATTGGGGCGCCAAAGTACAGGGGTGCAAGGTACAAAACCCCTGGG
>JAUZND010003774.1:0-12073 GCA_034780555.1 Coelogynopora nodosa
GAAAATATATTTACGGGCATTAAACGAAATTGGCATTATTTAATTCATTTAAAATACACCAATTGATTATATTGAATCACTAATTACTCCCAAAACACCAAAAGTAGTATATTCATCCACAATTGTAATGAGTACTGTATTTCATAAAATTTCCCTGTCTAAGCAAGCTTCTCGTTACGGTGTGTATTATATGTACCTGCTTCGGTGTGGAAGTGACAGATTGCCCCCCATCAACAGCCACTGGAGGCGGGGAGGGCGGGACTGTGACTAAACTGGGCAGAACCTGGGGGGGCTCGGAGGTTGACGCGGTGACACTAGTGGCGGTCGATGTGTTGCGACACTCACTGCTCTTCTCGGAGATGGGGCTGAGACCGCGACATGCCGCGGCTGGCGAGGGATGAAGAGGAACTTGAGTGGATAAGTCATCTGGGATTCTCGCACGATCCATTTTCAACATTTATTTCATGCAAAATCGATAAAAACAATATTTATTACAAATTATAAACAGCTTCATTAGACAAACAGGTGTATTTATTACGCTAATTATAATTCATTTCCTTCGTTGTCATTGTTAAAATTATGTAACACATCATATCTAAAATAGAAAAGCAAATCGAAATTTCCCAACATGTTTTTTGTAAGTATTTTGTACTTAAAACGTTTTATTATAAAAATAGTGTTTCGTAGTAGTATTGTATAGTAATATTAAATTAATGAAACATTTATACAGTTTACATTATATGTGTGTAAATATTTAATTAGACAAATAGACATTCAGCGTATTCATGTTTAAATGTTATGAAAGGCATATTTAAAGTATTTTATATAAGATCTTTTTATTTGCATGTTTTATTAATCTTTTCAGTATATTTTTATCATAAGATATGCTAAACACAGTGATTATGACTAATGTAATATTAATTTCTATTCGAAAATAAGTATGCATTTTATAATTTTAACTTTTTGTTTTTGTTTTTCTTTCACATTGATCAGAATGTACCTTCCGGTTGAGCGACAGTCATGAGATTGGTGTCCATTACAGTGACAGGTGAAGAGTTGTCCCCCTCCTCGATGCAGACCTCCAGTATCTCGTCTTCGAAGTCTGCTGCCTCCACCGAGGGCTCCAACAGGGTCACAGCTGCTTCCAGTTGTAGATCCGGATCGGTACAGGTGGATTTGTCCTCCATTGAAGGAAGATTCTCTTCATCCTGCATCTATTGTAGAAGGTGATGAGATCAGTATGGCACTAAAATCTATCTTGTAATGTTATTCAAATATATCAAAATTGTCATAATCGAAGCGATTTTGTTTCTCTAAATGTTACGGAAGAATTGGATGATCTGGTCTGGTATTTGTTAATATGGCGTACTTATTATGAATGTAACTACTTGAAGAGTTTACAAAAATTACATTAAAAAATTGTGATAATATAAATCTTTGTAAGAGATTCATTTATAGACAGTTAGTCGCATACATTTTACACTCGATGTTAATATATAATAAACTCTAAAGAAATTCGTCTCTGCATTGCACTCAATCGTACTTTCTGAATGTTTGGAGTAATATCATGTATCTACAGAATAGAGCGATATTATTGTATCAATTTCATGGAAATAATAATATTTGACTATGAACATTGCGTATAAAATATTCCATAACACCAAATGCCAAATATGCTTTTAATAACAATCTGTACCTCGTAGTTTATTCAAAATCTGATCTCACCTGTATAAATATTTCAAGGTGAAGACCCTCGTTAGTTCGTTCGTCAAGATCAAGTTGCAAAATCTTTCCTTTGATGTCATCCTCAGATGGGTTTTTCTTATTGACAACAACCTTTCGCTGAATCTTGAAATGTAAACATGACACAGTAGTGTATTTCACAGTAGTGTATTACACAGTAGTATATTTCATACGTTTATCATATGCAATGATATAACATATTAATAAATCGAGGGTTAAAGTCACTATACTCTTTGAAAAATAAAATTAGTAAAGTATTTCGGTATGATCATATAAAGGTATAAATGTAAACATAATAGTTGAGTTAATTTATTTGGAAAACATCATTTTGAAAAACACGATACAAATGGAAGACACGACAAGTTAGAAAGACTACAGAGAGCGTAAAAATAAGATTCAATTTTGTAATTATTGCAACTGTTGGTAGAAATCTAAATTTAAAAAACTTTGAACCATCAGTTATTAAAAAGTAAAACAATTGAAAAACATGTATTCAATGATACTCCTGTAGGAATCAATATTACAATTACTATGGCAATAAATTAGTTATTTAAAGGATATCCGAAGATTGACTGAAAAGGGTGTTTAGCTAAACGAACGTTTGATGAAATCTCTGGTTTAGAGTAGGACGAGTCACGAAGTACCAGTAACTTCTTTTGTGATATGTGTCTGGTGAGGTATGTTACACGTTATATGGACATAATAGGAAATTAATAAGACTAGCATTCATTGTTTTTATCCATCATTTAGGATGCCATCATGTAAACTGAACGGATATAAAATATCAAGAACAGGAACAGAGAAGATATCAACAGTTCCCCAGAAGAAGATACAGAGTACAAAGCTAGCACGAAGGCCTCACCTGCGAGGTGCTCGTTTGCGTTGTTCGTGACGTCTTCTGAATTCGGCGGATCGGTGAGGCGTGGGGTGTGGCGTCGTCATCCTCGAGAAAGTGGGCGTTGATGGCGCGAGCTTTGAGCAGTCCTATTCATGGAGGTGGCGCACATATTTCATTATAATTGGGGTAGATGTGCCATCTATATTAATCAGGTGCATAACTAAGCAAGTAACCGTAAATGTAGGGCAAAATCAATAACATGTTTGACATAATAATATAAAGATTGTTAGCTTTGAATATATAATGTGAACTTCTTTAAATTATATTAAATTAGACGAAATTATATCAGAAATAGAAGTAAAGATAGTAAAAATAGAATTGTCGTGTCGCTCATGTTAGCTCGGTTTCTGGTCATTGTCATGATTGATGTAATCAAGCAATGAGACTTCCGCAGCTTTGATGTACATGATGAATGAGTACAGTTTAGGAATAGTGTAGGTTCAGCTGAAGATCTCAGACAAATTGTTTCTTAACAATTGTTTAAAAAATACATTCAAAATCTAAAACTACGATTCTTATACTCAAATTATGCGCAATACCATCTAATGTGCTGTTCTCTTAGTATACATATATTACTATTAATTAATGGTTTAAGATATCTGAGCCTCAGGATCATTTTTTGAGACTCTGTATTATATTTTTGTAATATATATGTGTATACAATATTTATTGATTTAATTACTATTTCTCATACGTATTTCTTCGGCAGTCTGTGATTGGCCAGATCTGTTGTAGGACCTCTGACTCGCACTGAGGGACGTGTTACGCAGGAATGGGCGACAGATCCCAGGTCGCTCAGAGATCTCATACACGGTGACATCGCCACTCCCACTCCCGATCCAAATGGTGTTGTGGTAGGGCATCAGGGAGGTGATTCGATGTGGGTTGAACACGCCATCGTCATCCTGGATATTAGGAGAGAGAGAGAGAGAGAGAGAGATAGAGAGAGAGAGAGAGAGATAGATAGAGAAAGAGAGATAGAGAGAGAGAGAGAGAGTGGGAGTGTTATTAAGTGTGTATGTAATATATAAAGGTGCATGAATAGTGGGTAAAAGCGTGAATAGTTGTTAAAAATTGTTAATAGTTGGGAGTACGATAAGTATTAATATATATTTCTTGCAATATTTTGTAATTATATTTTTGGAGATCTATAGCGGTTAATAAATGTTTCGAAATGTAGTAATGTTAATAAAAATACTCGTTTATTTAATCCTAAGTTAACAATATCAAATCAAGTCATTCAGTAAAATCGTAGGCGTTTATAATTTTTTTTAAATGATCATTGATTAAATAATAAATTTGGTTTAAAATGCAAAAGATGGCATTTATTTGCATCCCTGAAAAACCAATCAATTGGCTGCGTCTGGGGGTATCGTTCTCAAAAAGGTCTCTAATGTCTACCGCCGTGTTCTAGATACTATCCCTCCCTACTACTCACCCGTTTGGTCCTGGGATATCGATTCTCCCTGACATCGTAGAGCAAACGACAGGTGAGAGTGGTCTCATCCCAGAGCTCGACAATGGAGGACCCCTTGACGGCTATCCAGACGCCGTGCAGACCCTGTCGTAGGGCCAGGATGTGGTCGAAGGGATTGGTCGAAACACGGAATCGATCCCGTTGGTCGAGAGTGCTGAAATAATTGTCCAATGGGTTGTTCACAGTAGGGATATAAGGTGAAACAATAATAAAGCTGAACTACGACAAATATATATTTTTTAGTTTTCACTAACAATAAGTGACAATAAGTATTAAAATTAAGATTTGGACAATGATCAGTTTCAAAAATAGCTCCCTTTAAAATGTCCTTTATCTTGATCTCTACTATAATTATTTATATATCTATGTTTTTACTCAAAAGATTATATTTTAATTGTATCAAGGCAAATTGTCATATTAAAAAAAATACGTTGCTAATGTCAATCATTTTCTTTATTGTCAGCAATCAATATTAATAGTTTATTATTTTGAATGAGCAATTATATATATAAATATATATGTTTACTTCAGTTATCAACAAACAAGTGGTTCAAAAATTATATATATACAAATATATATGAACAATTATAAATTATATAAATTTAATATGTAAGCAAAATGTAAAATATTTCAAGAAATTATAAATTTTTATAAGTTTCTTAGATATAACTTTACAATTAAAAAATCTCTTGACGCGACTTTCCATATTTGTCTAAAATATGAAAATAATGTATCACTTGGAACACAATTATTGATTTATTATTTATATTTTTGATTTCAGTTATACATTCTGTGACACTGATAAAAGCAATAATTATGAATGATATAATGTTCAACCAAAATGCTCAAGGAATGTGTGAAGTCTTCTCAATCACAAATAAGTTAAAACAAATTTGACATCTTAATTTACCAAAAAATAAGGCCGTCACAAGACTAATAAAAACAAAGAATTGTGCAGATGACACAAATAAACAATAAAACAATAAACCAATATTTATAAGGATCTAGGAAAATAATATATTTATATATTCATGGCCGGTGTGACAACATTTTAGGTTTGGAGGTAGGGATTTTTAAAATAGTGTAATATAATAAAATTCTATCCTTATTTTCGTTCTCATCAGTAAATTCAAATTCCAAGGGAGCTTTAGGGTTTTAGTGGAATACTGTAGAAAACAAATTTGAAAAGATGAGAAAGCTCAGGAGTTTTTTGGTGTACATTTTATTTAGCTGCGATATTTAAAAAATAATCTGACAATATTTTATAATGAAAAAGGAGCTGAAAAGTCCACCTTTTAAATGTTTGGGTTGTCTACCTCCCCGTCACATAGTCTCCTCGTGATATATAACATATATTTAATAAAACTCATAGATGACAGTATTTTATACGGATTGTCAACTAAATTGATTGAGCAAAATAAATACATCGGTCAGCCAATCACCTTGCTTGTAGAATTTGAACAGTGCTGCTGCACGCACACCATAACTCCTGATTCACGAGTAGAAGTGACGTCACGGGCGAGAAGCCAATGGGAATGTAGAAAATATTGCCCATGGGTTCGTTGTCACTTACATTCTACAGAAATAGACACAATTTAAATATGTACCATACTACTATTTAGAAAAGTTTGAAGTCAATTTCAGCAGTCAATATAATCAAAGATATACACAGCATTTAATTATATTACTTTAATACAAAAATAATTAAGACATTAATGACAGGAACAGAGGGGGGTATTATTATTATTATTATTAATATTAATATTAGCCTGTCAAAAACGGCCTATCATCCAGTAGTCTACCCCACTTTCAAAATGTCTAGTTGCGCGCCAGAGGAAAATCTAATAGTATTACAATTATCACAGCTAATAATTTGTAAGACAACGGATTTCGCTTAATAAACGTTTGAGTATATTGTCCATGTAGCCTATCTGTATGTGTTGTGTTTCATTAAGTATATATGCTCTGTATGTTTACCTGTAGCAATGTTCTACATAATAATATGTAAAAGAACTATATTTTTATATCCATAAGGAAATGTTTGAGGAACTTATTGCACATTTGTGGCGACCAAATGTGACCAAATATGACACAAAGAAGTTGTCGTTTTTTTAATAAAATACTATTTATAAAGGGGCTGCAGCCTCTCCTCAATTTAGGCTGGCAGCCCCCCCCCCCCCTAAATTGTAAATATTCCGCCACCCCTGTTGATTATAAATAGCTGATAATAAAACTGTATTGAAATTATTAACAACATATCTTGAAAAAGATCTAATTTAAATATATAAGTTTAATACCAATTGATCTCATTTTCACTGTATGATTTAAAATTTGGATTGTGATACTTGCATTAACTTCTAATTTTGTTCACAATATTATAAATACGTTTTAATGTAACCAATAAAGTTGACCGTGATACAGTCTAACACATGACGCGTCATAACAAGACGCAGCGCATGACGCAACCGTTTACTCTGACAATCAAAGCACATTAAGACACAATGTAAGTAAGTGGTATAATTCACCTCAAGAACAGCAATCGTGCCATCCGCAAGAGCAGCGAACACCTTGTTCTGGCGACGTTCCTCCCCAAATGAGACACAGATATCCATGACGCTGTCATGGAGACGAACCTGCCACAGCTTTTCTCTGAAGATGAAGTTGAACAACGTGTTAACTTGGGAATAATGGACGGACGGAGGGCCTGTTTAAATTGTATTAAATTTAGTAGACGAAATAGTCGAGTAACTTACGCGATCTTTATCGAAAAGTTGATTAGGAGGCGACTGTATGACGCAATATATAATAATTTTTACATATTGTAAAATGTTTCTTTAACATTGCACACATAAGTTTTATCAATCCTATCATCAAGAATACTTTTATTCTGTTACTATTAACTCCTCTACAACTAATTAAAATTCTTAATCAAAGTTTTTAATCCATAAAACTTTAGATTTTTAGTTATTATAAACTAATATTTATGAGTTTAGCAGAAGTATTTTAGATATTTTTTGCTTGAAAATGCTTGATTTAATTTGATAAATTTATGAAGCATCAAAAGTGTGCAAATAAAATTATTTTTGTTATATAATCAAAAAACAGTAAATTGCATCATTAGTTTGTGGAAACCAAACATCTTTGACTCACTTGGTGTCGGTATTGAAGGCGTACAGATTCATGGCAAGCGACCCCAGAAGTACAATTTCGTCACTCAGTGTACATATGCACAGAATTCGTGAGTCAAACTGCTCAGGCAAAGGAGGAGGTTACAGGCAATTGTGAAATATGTTGTTTAATTATATTTGTATATAGCACAGTCAATAAAATATAATATTCTGAAGTCTAAAATGTTAATTAATAGAAAATTCTTTTGAACATTTATTTGCTACTTAATTTTCAAACAGTAGTATAATATACATTATATGTACTTAATTTAAAATAACTTGATTTTATAAATACGATTTTCATAAATACTAATATACAAAGAGTACAGAAAAGTATCAATTTACAAATAACCAAACAGATCAATAACTTCGGAATAAATTCTAATGCGGTACCCTTATTTCATTGATCGGAGAAAAAGAGTGCGGGGTGGAGAAAAACTGAACTTAATTATTATTAATTACGTTATCAATTGACTTTTACAGATTATAGATATTTAACTATCATTTATATTGATAGTATATTATCTCATTTTACCAACCCAAAACCTCACTTTAACGAACCTCAAAAGATATAATAACAATCAAATACAAACAACTCATTTACGTATATATATTAGTTACTACTCGCAGTAATAATCTGATATTCTTGCAAAATCATTAGCTATTTGTAATATATAATAATTATATTTATTTTATATTCCATTTAGGGTAGTATATGTAAATGCAGATGGCGAATACAGATGACCTATCAGATCTACCTGATGATTCATTTGAATTGATTCATACACAGTTTATCAGTCACATGATTTATCGGTAATGATGTCATCATTAGCCTGAAAGCACTGATTTTTATCGTTTATTGATCTCTCAATGTTATCGAAACGTAGGAAAATGTTTTTAAATGGATATTCATACATTCAAAATAACTTTATAATTGGATTCATTAAAGAGGCTAGGAAGTATCGTTACATTCTTTTAAAATAGTTGGAAAGATACATTAAAATGTCTAAATTCAGGCCAACACATATCAACTGTGAGAAGCTAATGGGACGCCAGACGACTTTTTATAATGGTATTTTCAAGTTGGTGAAGTGCGACGGTTAAAGCTCAGTGCTACAATGAATCAGGGAGGGGGGAAGTCAAGTTCAGCTCACCTCACAACTCAGCTGATGCATCAATTTGGTGTCGCAGTTGATGAGACATACCTTGGCTGAGTGTTGGTCACCATGGCATAGCCAGAGTTTACCTGTGGGAGACAAGGGGTGGAATGGAGGAACAGAGTTAGATGGTACAATAATAGTCCAATAATGGTACAATAATGGTACAATAATGTACAATAATGGTACAATAATGGTACAATAATGGTACTAGTTCAAACAAGAGCACACTTATATACTTGAATCGCATACTTGAATGGATACTCGCTTTGGTCTAGAAAATACAGGAATATATTAAATAATTTAATTCGTCATTTACTAATATATAACTAACTCACTTACAAATTAACACGAAAAAACCCCTTTCAAAACTATCGATTTAAATGCCGTATTCTTCATCACGTAAAAAGTCCAATAGTCAAATATACAGAATAATTATTATATGAAAAAAGTTTTTTTAATAATTAATACGTCTACAATAAGCCTAATAATATATTAAACAACTTTGACAAACGATTTGAAAGATAGTTTTTTTTAGAAATATACGACGTGATTATGACTGTTGCCTAGTTACCACATAAAGTCGCGTTTAATCTGAATTAGTCGAAACTGTTTTGAATATTCACTACGAGTTCTAGTCGAGTTCTAATAAATATGTAAATAAATGAATAAATAAAGGAGGCAAAATGGACTAACCTTACTCTGGCTTTTAAAACATTTATAATAAATATTTTACTTTTATAGTAAAATACACTTTCGAAATATGACAGAACTTTAAAAGGTGTTTGTTACATTTGTTTACATTTTTATTCGTATAATATTGATTCAATTTGAGGAGACATTTACTACAGCTACATGGATATCCAGTCTAAAAAACTTGCAAATTAAATGGTGCGCCCTTCTTGCTTGGCTCTCTTTCGAGTTAAATTAATGTATTAATTAATAAACTTCAATTGTGGTTTAATGTTACGGTTATTATACAAACAATAAATTCCCTGGATTCTTGGTCGATATGTGTTAACATTTAGTCTTTCATAAAACTTATAAAGTAATTGCGTTACCTTGAACTTATCTATAAAGCGCATTGTTGAATAAATAAATAATAAAATACACAGTCAAAAGAACTATTATTTTTAAAACTGCGGTTTTGGTGTTAAAATAGATAGCGCGGTGCAATCTTTCATCTCCTCTTTTATTTGCTCTTCCTGTAAAAGTTTTTTTTCTATTAATGTTCGAATAAGTGCTTCGTAAACACCCCAATCAATACCCGGCTGTGAAACGACCCGAAAGAAAAAATGTTTTTAATATAGCCAAATCTATTATTATCAAATCCATATTACCAGAACAGAAAATACTTTGAGACTTTGCAACAGGATAGTATTAATATCTTTTATTAATCCTTTATTAAACATATTTATATGAGACTATATTTAAATTGTAAATATACCAACAAATTAAGATTTGAAGTCATTTTTATGGTGAAAAAATTAAATTAAATTAAATTAAGTAAGTAAAAATATTAAATCATTATTAATACCATTTAAATAGTATTATTTTCTATATTCTTCTATAATTTTTCAATTACCATTGGTAACAGATATTGTTTGAAATCAATGAATCATACAACTAATACTAGAAACGAAAATTAAATATTAAACAATTTTCTTGCGGAAATTACATATATTATATATATTATATAGTAAATATAATGAATACGTATTAAAATCCTGTTGAATATACTAAACTAAACCTGTTGATTTTACATTTAAATCGAATCAATAAATATTTAATATTTAATATAGTAAGGTTGAAAGCAGCGTTCGTTTAGTTTAATATAATATACAACCAATTGTTCATTAACATATTAATAATCATTTGTTTAAACTATCATGTATCCTACATTAAAGGCAGAAAAATTTAATAATATGATGAAATCGGTATTACTTTTCCCTTATGCTTCATAGAACTCTGTATAAACTCGGAACAGAAGTGACTATAAATTCTGAAAGAAAATATGATATAGATATTAATAGTGTGCGTAATTTATTTTTTACCAAAAACAGCAGGCAAAAATTAAATTAAAAATTTCGGTCGCACAAGTTATAAATGATGTTCAATGTTACCTTTTCGAAATTAGCGGGCGACGGAATAATGATACTTCGATAATAAAGTTGGAAAAATTGTTATTAAAAAATATTTGTCATTTCACTTTTTATTAGCTATAATTTATTATTATTTATAAAAGAGATATGAAATAATAACGTATACAATGCTTTATAAAATAATGTAACCATGGTTATAGATTGTATTGATAATTTGAACACAACATGTAAATTAATACATGATGTCAATTTACCATCTTGATAACATGTGAGACACTCGATCACCGCCTTATCAGAGTTGATGTTGTCCATTTCCTTGAACTGAAATAAGGTACAATCACTGTGATATTGAACAAAATAAAGAATACAGTTGGTAACAGCGGTTAGCCATAGTCTAGAAACATTATCATTTGAATTATAAAAGTAAGTTTAGGCTTATCGGATATATCTGAAAAAATATATAAAATTATAAACGGTTATTTGTTTATATGTTTTATTCATTATTTCTTAATACTAATATTTTGTAATATTTGATTAAATTGTATAATTACCTTTTAAAACCAGGACATTGTGTAAATTATTAATCAGAAAAATTAAACACATTTTCTGGTTTACATACATTTTTCAATTGTTGCGATATATTCGAAAATTGGGAACTTCGAGTTCAACTTTGATTTTAAATTAATTTTTTTCTAAGATGAATTATAAAATATTGAATTCAGGTCCATTTTTCACAATAGTTGAATGCATATTGAGATACGATATATATATATATATATACAAACAGTTTTACCTAAAGGTGTTCAGAGTAATCTATAAAACAGATATAAAATGACTTGTACTATTTAAAGAAGATATTTATTATGATTGGTCATGTAGTTATCATGTGTAGAGCAAATTATTGTAGAAAAAATCAAAAATATTAAATCTTTTTAAGAGGGCTCAAATTTCCCAAAAACAATTATCACGCAAAACATATAGCTTATAATGGTAAATCTGACTGGTAATTTAGTAGCAGACAATAAGCACATCAATAACATTAAAACTTTACCCCTGAATTATTTCGATTGGTAATTTTCAGATGGATAAACATAATCAATATTGAGTGAATATGCAATAGGGGTAATCAAGAACAGCATTCTTCTAGAAAACAGCAGCCTCACCTTAAGTTCCGTCTCATCAAAAGCCTTCCGCTTCAGCTCCCGATTCTTCTCAATTTCTCTGAGTTGGGCCATGAAGTGGCCCTGCTTGTGGGTGATGTCTCGCCGCTTCGTGAAGGGGGTTAGCTCCTCGAAGGCGACCTGTGCACGGAGCAAAGCAATCCGTCAGAAAAGGCGACTCTCACTTTAAAGCAAGCCCAGGGAGGTTTAATTTGAATACATTATAAACTTCCAACTATAGATATGCTTGTAATTAACGTTTATACTATAGTATTTTGTTACTACCTGAATTCGTTTTTATGAGGTGTTGTCTTGTGACTCTTTCAACTAGTTTGGTTTTAGTACTCTGGCGTGCCAAATAAACGTAAC
>JAUZND010003775.1:0-12072 GCA_034780555.1 Coelogynopora nodosa
ACATAAAATTAAAAATCAATAAATGTAGTATAAGTAAAGTCAAAGGAAAAGGCAATGAGATGGAGTCAAAAGAATAATAAAATCTACAGGAGAGTAAAAAAGTCAAAAGATCTGGAAAACTTTCAAAGGAAAACTCCAAAGTTATATTATTATGTAACATATTTATCTTATTAAAATTGTATTTTATTAAGAAAATAGATTAGATTGTTTTTACATATTGTTATAGTTCCGTTTATATGTATTACATTAGCAAACAATATAGTTAATTAACAGTGATTAATGTGGTTGTGGGCTTTTTCGATTTTTATTATAGACATGCAAAGTATAAATTAAAATTAGCAACATCTCAATATCTCAAAATTACATTATTTTAAAATTTGTAACATTTCGTCGTTATAGTTTTATTAAACGATTAGTAACTACAAACAATTTATCATTTATAATAAAACTACCATTAAATGTAGAAAATTATTTAATATATATATATATAATTTAGAATTATCATGCATTTTCATTCTTATTTTAGTTTATTATAGTATAATCCGCTTATAACAATATTGAAGAGACCGTAAGAATTTGCTTGTTATAACCGATGCTTGTTATATCCGAGGTACTACAAAATTGATGCTATGTATTCATTAAATGTACATAACAATAAAAAACGAGCAATGTGATATTTCGTATCATGGTTTATTACATATGTAACTACTATACTATGTATATAATGTACTCTGCCCTGTTAAATGCAGTTTATTGTGATTGGCTGAATGGCAACTATGTAATAATAAATCAATAAATTATGCATTGATCAATACTCTGCATTGTTTTATGCTGTGTGAGTGAGAGATGACAATGGGAAACACAGCTATACTTGTTATAAGCAGGCGTAATTATGTGTAGGGACCGAAAAATCTGCTTATTATAGCCGGATTGCTTGTTATAAGCGAGGTTTCTGTAATGTATTTTGATACAAATTTTGTCGGGACCATGGAAGGTTGCTTGTTATAAGCAAGTTCTTGTTATAAGCGAGCTAGTTATAAGCGGATTATACTGTACTAGAATTAAATGGTTAAAAAGAGGGGGTTTATATCATACTTACGGATTCGGCATTCGCCTGCCGTGGTCAATCTTGGCAATATCATAGCATGCTTCGACGGTGACAACGAGAACGCTGACTCTAGCATCGTATTCGACAACAAGGCCAACCTCCCCCGTGACTTCTATGTCGTGCCGGTAGCTGTCTGACGTCACGCTGTACAGACTCAACATGGAGTCTTTGAGGCCCTGTCCGTCCAAGAGAGGGTGGTTGGACCGGGGAGAGAGAGAGAGGGGTGGGGGTGGTTGACAGATGAGGAGCGATGTTGATAGTTCAGGAGGTAGGATAATCAAAACTGTGACGTTTTTGAATACTTTTGTGGGTTTGTAGAATAAGGGGTTTTACAGAACACTACATCAAAATGGTGTGTAAACTACAAAATTGGCAGACGATTATATACTACAAACATGGAAAATATTAAATTGTGAAATAGTCTATAAATAGTTTTGTTGCTTTAAATGTTTAATTTTTAATCCAAATAATTATTTACAAATAATCAGATTGCAATATGTGAATAATTCAATAATGAGAAATTACCTCTATGAATAATAATAAAGAAAAGTTTTATATAATTACAACAAATTTACAACAGACGTTTCGGATGAAAAGATACATCAGCTGTAGTCATTGGGTATTTTTTAATATAAATATTTTATCTGTTAATATTAAATGAAGGTGCACTGGACATTATTAATTGGGACCGATAAAATATGAAGAACAGATAACGAGTATATAGACTAGAAAATAATAATTACATATATATTTCCTAATTTACTTGTTATTTCATATATTTACGACTTGTTAAATATTCCGTATAAATGCATAAATTAAATTATGTTAACTTTGTATACTAACCATTTATATAAAATAGTATAAATCATTATACTTATCTGCCATCATGTCAATGGTACATCGTTATTTCACTGAATAAATTATTATTATAGAAATATCCTTCATATAATGAGCGAAATTATTTTAAAATCACAAAACGCTTAGAAATTAATATTCACACTTTAAACCTTTTTTTTCAGCACAAACGTCTGAAACGCGAAACCATAAATAACGAGTTATCAAAAATCAGAAATAAATGTTATAAAGGTTTCTTAACTAAGCATTATGCTTTGTCTAGGAATGTGGCGCTACAAAAAGCTCATCTGTTTACCGCTATACTTCCTCAAAGAAGATGCAGGAGTACAAGTACAGAAGCTGCATACCGCAGGGATATCGTTCCACATACATCGTGCTTAATAAATAAGAACTATATGATAGAAAGCGAGAAAGATGATAAAACGATCGATACGATTGGAAAAACCCTAAAAAATTACAACAAGCCGTTCAATTATTGATCATAGAAAAATCAAGTTTACTGGAAAAGCAGACAAATGCTCATTATTATGTAAATGAAATTATTTCAGTATCTGTTACAACATTTCTTTATGAAATCTTTTAAATCTTTAAAGAGGATTTTTTTTAAATAAACGCTGATTATATAACAATATTTGAAATTGGTTGATTTGATGAAAACTAATTATATATAATTGGTATTAATTGGTATAATTAATTGGTATTACGTTTTGTGAATTTAATTATTCGATTCATTAAATCAAATTTTATTCAGACAGTCAGAAAACAAGCTTTTTTATAATTTCTCTTTATTAATTTTGTTATTTATTATTTTATTGATTTGTGTGGCACAAATTATTTAGTGGAGGATGCATCCCTTTTTCAATTTTTCTAATAGTTCTAGGGAGATTTGGCAAAGCAATAAATTTACGATAAAAATAAAATGAAAGAATAAATTGTTAAATAGATAAATTTACTAAATTTACTAAATTTATGCCTAACTGACAGAGCAATAAACTAGCGAGACATTTCGATTATAATTTTTTTTAGTAAAATTAAATATATTTAAATATGTTCTAGGTTTGATTTATTTGTCTACCGAAGAAGAATCTTTATCTGATTGCTTTATTAGAAAAGTGTACATTTAACAGATTTATCTTCTTTGTAGCAGTTGATTTCACCGAGAGTCGTTTGTAGATTTATATATTCGTTTATTTTATTGTGTAGCTATATATAGTTTTTCCCCCTTAAAAGCGGGGTTTTATAATGTTTAAATTTATTTGAGGCCTCAATTTCTGTGATAACTCTTTCAGAAATTATTTATTTAAAACAGTTATACGATTAATTATAGGAGTGAACAGTGATAAGATAAATTGCATCTGAATTGTTATTTAAAATTTGTGAATAAATTTAATAATGTAAAATTTATATTAAAAAAATCTTTGAAGCAATCATTTGTATTTTTCACACGCGATGTGATGAGAATGAATATGGGGTCTTCATGAATATATAAACAATAATTTGGCAATGTATTATTAATTTACTATAGATCTACAAAGCTATAAAACATAAACAACATATCCCATTGGACAAGACTTCACTCACATAGTTTATTTCTCTTTCAAATAAACACTGAAAGAATCTATTCTCAGTAGGAATTATATTGAAAGGATGTGTATTTCCTATCAATTATAACATGACAAAGCAAGCAAGGAGAGAAAGAAAGAGATTAGAAATAAAAATTAACTTGTATGTTTAAACCTAAAAAGTCATATCTCGTAAGGATAATTTAAAAACATAAATTTGGTAATGTTATGTAGCTTAAATTTTAACAAATTTTTACTCAATTGTGAGTAAGTTATTACGTTAATAGTGGCAAGCCTTGACATTTATTATTTATATGAAATTGATAACAGATGGCAATATTTACATTAGTTGGAAAATCAATTTATCAAAAATTAAATACCATACAAAAGTTAGCCGACGAGCGTTGCAAATAGTGTGCTCTAAAATGGGAAATAACTTAATAATAATAAAAATAAAATTGTAAATCTGTGAATAAATATAGATAGTAAAGCAATCTAACGGTAGGCCTACATATAAACTGTGTATATAAACGAGAAAGAAAACAAATACATAATAATAATATTAATATTAATATTAATTTGTCCCCCAAAGATTGCTATTACTAGATAATCCTCTATGAAAATTACATAACTCCAAAAATATCAATAAAGAATGCTGTAAAACAATCGATAAAGAATGCTGAAAAACAATCGATAAAGAATGCTGTAAAACAACCGATAAAGAATGCAGTAAAACATCCGATAAAGAATGCTGTAAAACAATCGATAAAGAATGCTGTAAAACAATCCATAAAGAATGCTGTAAAACAATCGATAAAGAATGCTGTAAAACAATCGATAAAGAATGCTGTAAAACAATCGATAAATAATGCTTTAAAACAATATATAGAGAATGCTGTAGAACAATCGAAAAAGAATGCTGTAAAACAATCGATAAAGAATGCTGTAGAACAATCGATAATGAATGGTGTAAAACAAACGAACTTATATAATAAAGTTTAATTACATTTAAAGTGAATAATTTATAATCATTGATTTTCTTATTATGAAAAATAAAAAGATTTAAATATATTATGACAAATCAAATTAACAGTTGCAAAGATATGAGTATTTAATATTTATTTAAATATTTTTATATTTTGACATATATTTTTATATTTATATATTATATATATATATATTATATATTATATATTATATATTTATGTCATTTGGAGAGAATGTTTTTACTTTGGTGAATCTTAGTTATTAAAAAATATATATATATTCCCTTCATAAATTTCAATATTCAACGTGAATATTAAAAATTATATTGATTTAATTGAGTCACACTAATTATATCTAATAAAGAATGTCTAGAAAGACATCAATTTCAGTCACAATATCTCATGGTAACAAACAACAGATGTACCAGTTTAGATCATAATATAGTATGAATGTGGCCGATATATTTGATGGCCATAAGGCATATTTATATAAATAGGAAATATTGTTTTATGTTCAAATCCTGGCAAATATAAATTTAATGTTTTAACATCGAAATTACATTATTAACATTATGGTATACTATAATAAAAAAATATATATATTACTAATATCAAGGAAAAGTTCTACCGGCTATTTACGATATTTATTAAGATATTTACACATATCACATACTTAAATTAAATAAAATAAAATAAATAAAAACGTTCGCAATTCACTTACTCAAATCACAGAGACAATTATGTAATATATCAGATCACTCTCAAACAACATACATATCAAAATAATATCGAAACTAGTAAAAGACATCATCGGCTCGAAGTGACACAGGAAGAGACAGGAAAGCTGCATCGTGAAAGGATGTGAGTCGTCTTGTAAAGAACCAATTATCTTCCCTATCTTCGAGGCGAAACTCTGTGCACGTTGTATGTAATGATATACTCCTATGTCACCGACGCAATCAACTATCATCATAATACGATTGTATCGATCATGTAAACAAAACTTGAAATTGTGAATCACAGATCAAAGGTGATAACATTTATTTTATTTATTTCTTTTGAATTATTTTATTTCTTTTTTTGCTGTCAAAATACCAAAAAAACAATTCTTTAATTCTTGCCGTATATAATTATTATGATTCTCGTTTATATGTTACAAGTCAACAGGTTTGGATATCCCCCTTATTACATAATTGTAAAAATGAGTGTAGTATAAAAAGATATAAAGGAGGTGAGAAAGTATTTTACAGCTAACGGTCAAATCGCCAGTTATGTATATATGATATCTATATATATATATATTGTTATCTATGAGTATCCATTTTTATTTTTTAAATCTTTAAGATGGCACATCTCAAAAGTTAACTTTATATATGATTAGATCCTATCAGAATTTAACATATATTTTATATTCGATTTAAAATATTTATTAATTGTAGTAAAATACAATAAAGTAATAGATTATTTTTTATTGTATGGATTTCATTTTACAGGTATAGCTTTATTTTACAGTCTTCATAATTTTTTTGTATTTGCATTATTATTACAATATACCAAACCTCTCTGAAACCAACTTCCAAGTATCCATGGCAATATGTTAGATATTGATTATTATGCATAATATTTACCTAGATTGGAAAACAAATTTTGTGGCTTGCCATCTCTGCTATTTCCATATGCGTAAGGTATTTAAATAAGAATGATTTATGAGAACTTAATTAATTTTTCAGACGCATATCAGACGCATATCAGACGCACATTAAAAGTATATCAGACGCATATCAGACGCACATCAAAAGTATATCAGACGCATATTAGACGCACATATCAGACGAATATTAGACGCATTATATGTCACATATCAGACGCATCCGGATGTGAGAAGCAATATTTTCTGAAATATCTACTAACGCTTGTAAAGTAAAATTTATGCTAAAGACAAATTCAATTTTAATTCGAATTTTTTTATTGTTTAATAATAATATCACAAAAAGCCGTATCCCCATTCATGGGTCACTTGAAAGCTGAAAATTATTCTTGTTTTAAAATCCAGGCGTCACGAATTCGTTTATGATAAAATTATATTGTGCACAATTTTGTGTGAATTCTAAAGAAGGATCTGAATAATGATACTTACTCTAATTCGAATGATCTGGTCGCATTATTGGTAGGAACAGGTTTTTATTAATGATCCGAAAATGTAAATATATTGTTAATTACAAGAAGCGCCATGATAATTTGTTATGATAATATATTATTAGTAAAAGCAAATCATAATTAATGATTAATATATTAACATGAAAATCATCATATATATATCAAAATAATCATGAACAATACAATATGCAGTACAATATCTAAATCAAATAATATCAGTGGTAAATGTGGGACATGATACATATATGTAACGGTTGTGTAATGAAATCAAAAACAAAATCAAAATTCCAGTTCCAAAATATTTTTGAAATATAACCCACTTTCTCATGCTAAATAATTGGTATTTTAATTTAGAAATTGAATTATTAAATACTATTACCTATTTATTAATATATTTACACCGTCGTAACCATATATCTTTCTAAGTAAGATAAACGAAAAATCGATATATATTGTATGGTCGTAACGTACAGTTTATCAAAATAATAATTTTACAAAAATATGTATTTTTAATTATTTCAAAGTATAATTAAAGACTCCTAACTTTATCAGTAGAATAAATAATTGATATTTAAATATTTAACAAAAATTATATTATATTTCAATGTAATATAACAAAAATATTAAAAAATAAATACTTTTATTCGACTCTGTATTAAATAATTTTAAAGTATATTGTATGCGTTTAATATCATTTTAAGTTACGTAATAACTTCCTTTCGATAATTATAAAACAAAAGCTATCTACACGTTCCTATTTTATTTTTCGTCAGTTATGGTTATAACAATATGTTTTTATATAAATAATATATTCTATAAATATTATTGTATCAAATTAAATTTAAATGTCACACTAATCTGTCTAACATAACTCTACATTACTTTGAATAATTCTTTGAATAATTCTCGGATAAAGCGGAAACATTTGTCATTTGGAGAAATATTTTGGAACATGGTAACTTCCAAATAATAGCAGTCTTGATTTCGGTGAAATTAATCTGGATACCTTACGGGAGGAGGAGGAGCCCCTATGGCTACTTATCGTGGATAGGGACAGTGACGATCCAAAGTCCGACAGTGTGCTCTATATATGAATATTAGAAAAAATTGTACACGATAAAAGTGTAGGATTTACACTTCAATCTGAAATATGAGAAAATAGGGGGGGTTTCCAGAATGTACACTTTGAGTAAGAGTGTTATTATTGTTTTATAGAGTTGCAAAGTGAGCCCAACTATAAAAAAAGCGATCATGTATTTCGAGGACAATAATTTAAAAATAAATTATACTGACAGCAACAAAGAAGCATCATATCGTCTCTAACATCAACTTAGTGCACAACCAATTTGTGTGTTATAGGTCGGGTAGAATTGTTAAAAATAAAGTTAATTACTTATTGGTAAAAAGGAAACGATAATATTTACTTTAATTTACTTAAAGTTCACCAATTATTTAGTGAGTTAAAAATTGAATATTTAAAATTTTCCATAATGTTATTTATTTTATAATTATATAATAACATTGCATAGAGCAATAAAAGGGCGCATAACAAGCATGGATTGCGTTGCCATGTAAGAGAGGGGGTTTTCCACATATTTTAAACTTTAAAAAAAATTATTTGACATTTGTGTAAATTTGCTCTTTTTTACTAGAGAAGTGCTTTTTTACTCACTTTTACATCAAGATCCATGACGAAATAATTAATCGAGTTAAGCAATCTTATTTTATATATATATATATACTACCTTCTAAGATCCCTAATTAAAAGTGTGTATGAATATGAATAAAAACTCTGTGCTTTGTCTAATCTTTTTCTTTATATATAAGATTGAGAATTAAAAAAACAACCCTTTGAAAAAAATCCAATACCCCCATGTAGATGACATTCAGTTCCCCTTCCACAGAAGTAGTTTTGGTATCATCATCATATTTGAATGGGAAATGAATATTATAAAAATATTGTTTCATTATAGCAGTTCTTAGTAAATTGGATCATTTTGCAACTCTGTTATTTTTAAAATAGTGGACGAAGAAATTGTATTACAATTTCTAAATGAATACATCAAATACAATGTATATTCGAACGTATAAATCACATTGCCGAATAATTATATTATTGGTCTTTAGGAATATAATCAAACATTTTAATGCGAAATATGCGGAGATTATTCTTTAGCTATCTTTAATAGAATAACTGTGACTTTACTGGATAAATAATAAGCATAATTGGAAATATACTGAAGTTGGTGATGCAAAATGGTTGAGGAAGAAATACTTTTGTTGAAGTGGGACGGCTGGGAAAGTTAATATAACCATAAAATATAACTTACACTGTTAGATGCATGCAGTGTTCTTGAGTGATTCTCCAAATCGCCATCAAAGGAGACCTCCCGATGTGACTGTAAGGATGAATTTCAAATACGTGCGACAAATAGATACATAAATTGCGGCGTTCAACTCTTATGTGTTTTAATTAATGAAAGTTTGAATATAATACGATCAGTCGCTATGGTAATCAGTATACACGCGTGATAAACGCGGGATATTTAAACACAAGGATGACATTAACATTCAATTAAAAAAATGTATGCTTTATTAATATTATTTAATGTTTTTTTTTATTATAAAATAAATGTATACTGAAAATTTTTTACTGTACATTTTTGTGGTTAAACAATTAATTTAGGTAATAGAGCAATTAAAAGCTTTATTAATTTGAAGGATGAGATGTAAAGCACATCATTTTTTGTGAAGCATGATTTTAATACAAATTATTTTATTTTCTTCGCAAATTTATTCATTATGTCAAAATTTTTATTTTAAATTTTCAGGCATTTGCATATAACTATATCTCACTATATGTGTTAATAGTACGTTCTGTATGGGAGTAGTAAATATAGATCTGTAGAATATTCCAATGTGAATTCTTTAAAGAATTCTTCACATAATCAGAATAGTTTTCGAAAATTTTACGATTTGGATTAATTAATTAATTAATTATACAATAGTTAAACGTTACATAATCTTTAAAATATACAAATTTGTAATATATGGAAAAGTAAAATAAATTAAAAAAACCACAAATGAAAAAATAACCAAATACAATATAAAATTCACTAGTACCAAATAATTTATTTTTAATTTTTAATTTAATCAATAAACAATAATTTATTTATTTTTTAATTTTGCTCAAAAATTAGATATAACGAATATATTATTAATCATTTTCATATTTAATGTTAAAATGTTAATTTAATATTTAGTGTTTCAATTATTTTAGAAATATTAAAAAATGGAATAGAATTATGATAATATAATTACTATAATGTTAAAAATATTTTTTACTTATTTGCCTATTGCGTTCAGAAGATAAAAGTAAAATGTTGACACAAGCGTATTGCATATATATCGAAATATATATTGTATATTTATAATGTATATATTTAAAATTTTATATAGCCGTCGGTAAAAAGGTTAAGATAATAAGAGAAAAAAAGCGTTTGCTTTTTAAGGTTAAGGATGAATTCAAACGTTCCTATATGCCAATATTTACAGTAATAGGAAACGCTAATGATCTTTTATTATTTGCAAACTGTTATCATTTTTCGATTTTGCTTTTCTTTGAAGTAATGTAAAGGAGAATATAAAATTTAACACATTTTATTTTGAAACAATTTGATCTATTTAAAAAATAAAATTATCCATAAAAAATGGCAGTATACATATTTATGTTTGTATATAGAACAGTCAAAGCGAAAATTGTTAATAGTAAAGGCATATACGAGCTAAATTAGTCACTCTAAATTTAAAGAAACAAGTGAGTTTTTCATTTTGAAGGTCAGTAAAGCCTTTTTAAATGTAAATGTAAACATGTGACTACACAATATTGATATGATATGATATATGATATAGCAACATGATAGCATACACAAATTCTAAGTATCGTGAGGTAAAAATTCGACATTTTAAAATCAATATGCGTGGAATAATGAAAGTAAAAATTTAAAAGTTCAATTTATGTAATTTTATATATTACACATCATTTTGCGAAGATATATATATATTTTTTAACCATCAGTATAATAGAAAAGCGCAAGAATTGGTAGGTAAATAAACAAAGGATAAAAAATCATTTAAATTGAACCAGTATTCAATATGACTAAAACCCTAGCCAAAATATTTAAAAAATACATATGCGACCAAAAATACGAATACTGAAACATTACAAATAGATTTTACGAAATGTAATGTATTCGACATAATATTTTAATATTACTAATATTACCTGTGTATTTAGAGAATCGTAATAATCAATCAAATATGTAACAAATTCCGCGACAAAACTATATACATAAATTAATACTCACAAAGCAATAGCTTAGAATAATATTAAATGTTATTTATATCATCTGACTGGTACTGTTAAATAAGTAATTGTCAGTTTTGAATTTATATAAAAATTAAATAACAAAAGAATCAACGAATATATATATATATATATATTATTAACTAAACAAATGTATTCTACAAATAAATATTCTCTTCTAATCTAAACGTTATGCTGTGGTCGTCATAAGTGAAACGATTTGTTGCTAAACTTCATCAGAAGGAAAAGGGATGTCAATTGGTCATTTGACCTTGAAGATTTCGCTGCAATTATGTACAATGGTCTCGGCATGAGTCACCTATTGTGGTCAGTTGTACAGTATGTACACTTTCTCTCAACAAGAGCAGTGTTAATAATGTGTGGATTATATATGGAACGGTAAAGGATCGAAAATGTGATTTAAATGTTAAAAATGTCCAACAGGCTTCAAGAAATATCATGCTAAGTTTACATGCATTAATATTGATAGCCATACTATAATGGACATCAGCTTGTATTTTTTAAAATTAAATAACCGCTCCCGTAAGTGAGATTGATCTAACAGGAAACTGTCACCTATTGAGCAATTTGTAAGTCACCTCTATGGTAAACCTCAGGATCGACGTATCCTATCATCCTATATTCCATCTATCTTCTAAAGTCAAAACAGATTAGAAAATACTACCACTATGATAACCAGAAATGCCCTATAACTATAAATATGCAATAGGCTCTAATGTCTGTATGCAAGCAGATCGGAAACATATTTACATTTTATATATTCCATCATTAGCTAGGCTTCAAAACGGAGTCTGACCACAGATTTCACTATAAAAGGTATATACATCAAAAGTCTACAAGTCTGACTGACTCTGAAGGCTATCTGTGGGACTTCATAAGTAAATACTGATTTTTTTTCAATATTTCACAAACACTTCTAGGGATGTATGATGTACGATTCAAGCGATTCAGAAAATGATGACAATGATCGATTTAGAAGACGTTTGCGGACTTTCAAGCCGAGGATTAATTATGATT
>JAUZND010003776.1:0-32866 GCA_034780555.1 Coelogynopora nodosa
CACGAGTTTAGAAAAGAATCAAAATTAGATTTAGAAATAAGGCTATCATTACATTTATACCAGTCAGTGTTGTATTTAAGTGAATACAAGTGAATTGATAACTACTGATAACTTTTACTGCCTATAATAGTACTTAAAGGGATTAAATAATCAGCCGGTGTCCGTGAAAAACTATATAAATTTTAAGGTTATTTAAATATTCCGCAACAACGAAATATAGCATATTATATATGTATAACTTGATATTGTAGCATAAAAATGCATTGCAATGCCTCTCATTCGAAATTATAACAACAATAATTATTTTTCGTTTTCCATTGGCGCGGACACCTTACATTTAATCTTCTTACAAAATTCGTTCAAATCCACACATCTCGAGATACTTAGATATATATTCAAATAACGCAAAAAGTGTGTAAACTGAAAATAAAAGCGATGAAAAATACAATGCGCAAATATTAAAAATAAACTTTACTTTTATGAAATACATTTAAATTATTGCAATAGTGAGCAAAGGCTCTACCGAGAAAGTACAAGCATTCTAATTTTATCATAATATGCATGATAAGCAAAAGCCTACCATCTTAAATAAGCTTTTAATCGATACAATAACATTGAAATTTAACTCAATTTCAAAAATAATACTTTAAAAAAGTATTTTATTTCTTCATTTATTTATAATTATTACTTAATTAATTATCGGTTAATTTGACATAGTATTTTTTCTTGGAGCAAAATACAACAAGAACTGGACCAATATAATAATGTAAGATAAATTGATACGAATGTTGATATTATTTAAGCATTTCTATGTACATAATAATATAATTATGCTAATTAATATAATAAAAAATTTGCTAAATTATATAACAAAAATATTGAAACTACGCACCTAAATGAGAAGCAATTGAAGCAATGAAAAATTAATAAACCACTCACACGATCGTAATCATTTCAAATTAATTTAAGAAGAAATAAAAGGAGTAATGCTTATAGATGTCTGCACATGTTTTGACAGAATATAACTCACCATCCTTATCAAAAACATCCACTAACGAAAATGTCCGCCTTTTTAGTGAGAAAAATGTATTTATTAAGTGTCAATTGATGATTAAATTAAGTGATCCTCACTCATTGTGGAGAGAAATACACAGTTTAGTATACTACAGTGATAAATATCGGTCGCAATGCTTTCTTGCTAATAAAAAACGACTTGAATGCCTACATCAAGTAGATAAATGACTTTATTGTAATGTATAGTCGAAATTAGCGATAACCTTCAGCCTTGATGATTTTAAAATATACAGCTACAGTAAAAGCTAAACATCGAACAATAATTCGAAATTATATTTCCAAAGATGCTAAATTCTATATATTTGCTTTAAATTACGACCAATTGCGTTGACTCATATTAGTTTGAACATAACTAATTCAGTCAGTATCAAGTGTCAGCAAAATGATAGGTAAAAAACTATAAACTCGACCGATTTGGCAACATAAACCTAATTAACCTAACTTTCTTCTAATTAACATTAAATGCAAATATTTGTTTAGATGTTGAAATATATTGGTATGATGCAAATCTGTGAAATCTCGATAAATCATTTCCGTGCACATATCCTTTATTCGGTACTTAACCACGCACCGCCATGGGGTCTATCAGACCCTTTGCTACCAGAGTAGCTTGTAGAGGTAATGATCGGTTCTATGCTGTGAGAGACACCTACAAAATATTTTCTGCTAACTGTTCATCGCATTTTTTTGTTAAGCATCATGCTACAGTTGCCAAACGTATTGCTGGCTTCCGTGGTGGGTGTCCCATAAAAGTTTAAGATAAAATAAAGCTATAGACAAGTATGGTATCAAGCTAACCTCATCAGTGATTTAAAAAAACTGTATATTCTTTCCATTGACCCTTACGTAGGTTGTAATCAGCAACCTGTACATTACTATAGTGGTATGCAGATCTTCAAGAGACCGATTTTTTACGAACTTTTCACTTGTTGACTGGTGCTACCCACGAGACTACAGTGTCTTGGATTCAGTACCTTCAGACAAGCGCTGTGTATGTGCATCTATGCGTCATAGGCATAAGAGAGGCAACCCTGAGAGATATTCCAGGACGGTGTATGTCGAAAATTGCTCGTTGTCAGCATACATACCACCCCATCACGCTGCTGCCAATTTCAAAGCGGTTCTCTGCCTCTATTCATTGCACCTCGATGCCCGGGTTTATAGAGATACGGGAAAGCTGATGAGAATCATGATCATGGCATAAACTGATCTGAAGCCAGGAGTGGATATGCTCAACTGGTGCTGCAAGGAGTACACTGTAAAGAAAACGACCCGCCGATGGACTATGCGACTTTTCGAAACCCTTTAGGATATAATTCATGAATTATACTGCGCCACAATCATCCTCTACAGTTTCCACCCGTGAGGCGAGTAGGTAGAAAATTATTCCTCCGTGCACTGACAAAGCACCTTACGTTACAAATTAATCAATGAGGCTACGTGCAGCACAGAACGCCGAACTTCAACAAACCCAAATAGACAGCCTGCGACTCTTTGACTTTGTGGTTCAGAATGAACACCCACCAGCACCAGATAATGTTCGTGCAGTCTGCCATATCTGCCAACTGCTAGAAAAAGGAAGAATACACAAGTAAGTTACCGATAGTTTTGAGAAGATGGTTCATTATGTTATGTATATGACATGCAATTTTCATTTCAGCGCTGTGATGAATGCCACAGGTTAGTGTGTGGAGAGCATAGTATCTTTCGCAGAATATGCTAGCAATGCGAGGAAGAATTGGACTGAAATTTCATATTTGTATGAATTGACATTGACACCGATATTTTACATGTATTGTAATTTTATAACATTTTAGCTGACAAAATCTGAGTTTATATAAATATACAACCTGAATAATTGTACAGCTGAAGTTCTCGAAAACTTACAGTATGCTAGTTCCTGAATTCTAAGTTCGGGAGGAATAAAATAATTGAATGGGGTTATTAGACCCCCTATGGCGGTGCACGTGTTAACAGACTATTGTATTGTGGTATGGTATATATTCTTCACAAATATGTAGAAATCTATCTGTATAATTGTTTTCCGTTTTTTACTGTAATCTTTAATTGGAGGGCTATGATAAACAACCTAAGATAGAGAGTGACTGAAGGAAAATTAGCAATTCATTTTAAACAGTAGTATTTATATTATTACTAACGTGAAACAATTCTCAAATCCAATATACCTACCTCCAGTTTCACAATATTCATGATGCCGCCAGTAGAAGTATCCCGAGATTATAATCGAAGACACATTGATACCAAATGTGATACACTTTTGGACAAATAATGATCGAAATTTCTGAATAAATGAAAAAAAGTTAACTCCATTTAAAAACACTTTTTTGGGTGACCAATAAAGATATAGAGAGTATCACAAAACCATGATCGGAATAATATGACAGTCAAAAACATTTCGCATGTAGATAAGTAGTTAAAACGATCTAAACAATGTATATATAAGTCGTACATCTCTAAAAAAAATACATGAGCACACATATATACGTTGTATAGTATCTAAAATAAACGATATAAACAACAAAATATAGATTGCATATCTACGTATAAAGATATCTTTAACTACATCCAGTAATGTATCCAAAATCCTGTTTTTTCGGAAAGTGTACTAAAACATCTGACGAACAAACTGTGATGAACACATCAATATCTCCTTATAATATATCCCTAACTAACGCTATCCTAAGTTAACTAAATGAATCACGACAAACGTGTCCATCAAAGTCTAATAGATCTATCAGCAGCTTTCGATACAGTTGATAAGTTGATAATGCTTTACTAATTTATTTAAATTACCACTCCACCTGAGTGGTTTGGTATAAATAGTCAGCTGCTAATTGGATGAACGACAACATCTTAAATAGAAAACGTAGGATTTTTATTCAGTGCTGTTCAAATACTGGAAATCTAAACTACGATGTTCCACAAGCTAGTGCTCTTGGTACAATCTTGTTCACTACTTATACTATTGATGCATTGATTAAAATACTATAATTCAAACATGACTTCAATTAACTTGATAAACAATCATATTCAATACTAACTAGGTTGAACTCTGCCTTGAATTAATGCACCTGTGGATGACAGTAAACGAACTAAAGATCAATCCTACAAAATAATCTCCAATGTCATTCGTCAAACTCAATCTCGGTAACACTATTAAGAATATTGGTGTCTAATTTCTGAATTTCGATGAATGAACGTATCCCTAAAAAATGTAAAAACGTGTTATTTCTATATAAACTTTTTTAATAGTTAAAACAATGTTTAATAAAACCAACTTGAAGTCCTCGTTTCCCTTTCAGTAGTGATTCTATCTAAACTTTGAACATTAAACATTTTTGAACATATAAACATATATTACTCATTACTTACTAAATTTTCTTATTAAATACTTTCATGAATTATAAAATTCATTTAAATAATGAAATAAACAGCTTATTATTTTCAAACATAAACAATTATTTTATTTATATAATTAGTCCATAACATAAAAATATAAACTAAGAAAACTAATAAATATAACAAGGCAAAATATTTATTTAATGAATTATCAAATTAATTCAAATAATGAAATAATTAGCTTTATTACGTTCAAACATATATAATTATTTTATTTGTATAATTAGTCCCTAACATATATTATAGAAAGAAAACAAATATGTCAAGGCAGGATTTTTTTTCTTGTTAGGGTTTGTATTTCGTAAGGAATTGGCGTTACGATTTTGTGCTATATATACCATTATAAAGCAATGATAAAGCAATTATAACGTAACAAATTTATTTACTTCATTACTTTAATAAATTTGATAATTCATGAAATTAAGTCAAATTATTTGTTTTATCTAAGACTTGTATGTATGTATACATATAAATGTAATTTATTAATCAATGAGTCTATCGGGTGTAATAAATTTAAGTCTGAAATATAGGAATCGTTTTGCAGATAAAGCAATAGCTTTTAGAATCTTTCAAGTATACACCATTTTAGTAATTTCGAGATTACATGTATCAATTTTATGGGAGTAGCCGCAGAACAGTTAGTGAATAAGTAGTTCTTTATGTATGAAATACGAGTGTATGAAATTGGCTGGCTTTTATTAATTTCCGTTAACTAATATTAACATCCGTTTTAGCTAATCAATATTGTCAGTATTTAAAAATTACTGACAACAGCTAATTAAACAAGTAACAATATCATTTTCGAGTTCGAAATGCATATATTTAATGGATAGTAGCCTACGTATAATAAAGTCTATACCTTACGAAATACACATTTTATATAGCTTTTATATAAAAATAAGTAGTATATATTTGTATACTATAGACAGTGTTAAATATTTTACAAATATGATCTTAATATAGTAAATTGAAATATCTTGATCTGTAGCATTTAACAACGAAATAAAAATAATATTACAATTTTGCATAAATTAAAAAAATTTTACATTTAATTATTTATTACATCAAAATTGTCTCACATTACTGTAAACATACCCTACTTTAACAGTGTAATGCATATTTATACATACATTTATTTTGGAAATTAAAAGATATTAGGCCCGTAGCTACATTTAAGGCAACTGATGTCACTGCCTAATTTCCTTTTTACATTGCCACTATAATTTAAATAAACATACATGGCACATTTAATACCGTATATAAGGTGGTTTGTATTTTGGTTAAAAGACTGTAGGCGCCAAACATGTTTTACTCCTAGGTTTTGAAATACTGACTATAGGCCTGGATGTAACATATATTATATATATAAGTGTGTTCATGTAATTTTTCTAGGAGATATTCGACATATAAGACCTACAGTGTTTAGGTCATTTACAACTAGTGACATCTATTATGAACCCTTTCGTCTTTGTTTAAATATATTATAACTGTTTGATTAAATTTGGCACTTTTAATACAACACTCACAACAAAAAGACATATAAACATTAACTGATATTAAAGTGACTTCAACAAAGCACATATATACACACAAACATTTAAAAAAATTGATTTGATTTTAAAAACAAATAGAAAAAAGAAAATGCAGAAGACCAACTGTGGAATTTCCGAACTTGGTTTTATAATCCGTAATAACTCTAAAAATAACAAACACCTCTGACAATAATGTATAAAGTCCATAATGTTTATTGGCTATCCAATATATTTCATAACATATAATGTGTTATATAGTATAATAAATATTTGTACAAATAAACATATTTTAATATTAAAAAGGTTTGACGCACATTATTAACACCAAAAATTTAAACAGTAGGCCTAAACACAATGATTATAGTCATTATTTATTGAACATGGTGAATTTTTGGAAATGTTTGAACTTGTATAGATTTCTCAATTAAAAATAATAAATTAAGAATTTATTAAAACAGTTGCTAAGGATACAGAAGCTGAAAATATTCACTTGCATGCTGTATATTAAAGTATCATAGTGAATGCATTTTCTCAATACACATCAATACTATATTGTAGGTATAATGCTCAAATTACAATTTTAACTCAAAATGCTTTTTTCATACATTTCAAGAGATATTTTTTATATATATACCACATATAATGCAATTCAATGGTATAAGTTAGTTTTGTTAACTGTACATACATGGAAAAATATAAAATCAATGACATTAAATTATTATATCATATAAAAATACAAATAAACGATATTTGCAGATATTAAATTGGTGTTTATATTTCATAATAGAAGTATACCTTCTTAGACAGTATTTTCTTTTGATTCAGAACAAACTGCAATTTTATTATTTAAACATATTATTACTATTGATGACATAACTAAATGACTGTAACATGCTGTTAATGGAATAAATGTTTCACCAGAAGATATGGACAAAGTTGGTAATAAAGTATGTGATTAAATCTAAAAGTTTAATTAAAGCTACTTATTAAACACCTACCTGAGTATTAGGCTGACAAATCATCCATTGATAATAATCAAATAAGTGCAGAATCATATAAACAAATGCTGATAGCATAAATGTAACGAATGAATTTTTATGGAATGCTGAAAATAAGAAAGAAAGCATACTTCTAAATTATCGAATAAAAACAGAGAATACATGTTTTAATTATGAACAACATTATCATTTTTATAGTCCTACAAAGTTTAAAATAGTGAGCTTTTATTTTGGCACGGTTTCCCACAAAAATTATATTGATTAGCAAAAAATAATTAAAATGACAAAGAATATGAATATACAGTCTGTAACATGCACATATTTAATAAAAGTGCGTTAACAATTATTAGACAATGAAGTTGCTGTATAGCAAATTGTAGGTCACGTGAATATTTATATTTAAATGAAGGTTTTATTTTTACATTTAAGGTTTCAGTTTTTTCATTTAAGGTTTAATTTTTACATTTAATGTATCATTTTTACATTTAAGGTTTTATTTTTACATTTAAGGCTTCATTTTTACATGTCAGGCTTCATTTTTATATTTTTACATTTCAGTTTTTATTTTTACATTTAAGGCTTCATTTCGACATTTCAGGTTTCATATTTACATTTAAATGTATGTATTTAATGTCTTTTGTAAAATATTAAATTAAATAATATAAGTGAATGAATCTAATTTAAAAGTTATAACATTGTAATAAGAATTTTTTTCTACCAAAGCAGTAATTTAATTAGACATTATTATATGTGAAAAAATAACTGAAACTCACCAAAATTTTCTGTTGATGAAACCAGACTCAGAAAAAGAAGACCTAGTAGCTCCAAGAAGTGAGTAAACGTTAGAAATAAAACAATAATAGAATCACAGTACACTTCCTTTACTTCCAGCAATCTTTGACAGGCCTCTCTTATAGTGTAAAAATGTAAAATTAATCTGAGGACTGTGCTAATACCAATTGACCAGGACCATATTGTCTTTTGTGGGTAAAATTCTCCAACTGCTGCACTTACGCTGGGTAAAATGTTAAAAACCTGAAATCAAGATTGGAATTAAATCAACATTAAAATATTATAATATAGCATGTAGGCTAGGGGGGATCGGGAGGTTCGGACGAACTGCGCCAAGTTCATTGGCTATATTTTGCAAAAAAGTGTTTTTTCTTAAATCAGTCAAACATGCAATAACATATGTTGCCTTAAATGGGGGAGAGGCTTTTAGATTATCAATATTCATTTATCCGATTGACTCAATACGATCACTTAAATGAATCATTTAATATGCAGTTAATTGTTCAAATATTGTCATATGAACCGTCTCTTCTTCCAAGAAAGTCCAAAGCACAGCATCTAAGAGCATTATTCCTATATAGCCCCTGAAACTGTCTTTACACTAAGGGTGTGATCCACTGCATTTGGCGCATATATGAGTTCTAGCAGCTCCTTCAACTCTGAACCAGCCAGGAGGTTTCCTATGCTGTTAAGAAAAGCCATGCATGTGAAAGGCACCTGGCCTCAGCAAAATATGTTGGTTTGGGCTTCCATCTGGCTCTGAGAGGATGATCGACAATGCCTTCCACCACAGTGGTTTATCAAAGGTAATGATGGTAGATTTATCAAGTGGTGTCGCTTGTGATTAAAGCAATCATTGGGAGAAAGATGATAGGCGATTTTGAAGGCTGAGCGCCATGATGTAGTAGTTGTATCATTCCGGACATTGCAACACTTGGTGTGTTGAATGGAAATGACGTCCTCCAAAGTATGCATTAGCCTAATTCAGTCTAAATTTAGCAATTTTTAATACTAATTTAGAAGTTTGGATGGCATATGCTACATCCTTGAAGTGGTACTTTAGAATTCACATCAACCACATTCAAGCATAACTATCAGGCCACAAAACTTCTAAAAGCAAGATTATCTGTGCGAGTTGGCGATGACCATATACAGATATACCCAGAACTTCTGTTTCAGCATCTTATTGTTGCACCAAATTCTACAGAAGAAAAGAATAGATGTTCCGCTTCGAGTTATGTCCTCACTCACCTTCTCTGTTTGATGAAATGCTAATGCTATGAGAAGCCAAGAAGTTCATATTCATGGATGCTCTGTGGTCTAAACTGGAACCAGGTACTACACAGTCAATCAGCGAAGTCCAGTATGTCTTGGACAGTGGAAGTCTGCTTCACTGTATATCATGGTCAAGTGGTTCGCTGGCATATCGAGTAAAAGGAATGTCATACAAACGAAGAGGCCATCTGCATTTTTGATTGATATCTTAGTGAATCAACGAAGTACACGACCAGAAGTGGACCAGAAGTGACCTTCACAGATTACATGAAATTGACCATGAAGAAAGACACCTTCCTTGAAAACCTCAACAATAAACAGAACTTCATTATAATGTTGAGAATGTTGTTAATGTTCTAAACAATGTTGAGTAAATAACTTCAGTTTTCTAGATGCCAGACCCACCATTCCCAACTTATGAAGATTCTGACCTTCTAATTGTCCACACTGCAGTCAGTTCGACAAACATGAGGAACACAGTCTTTAAAAAAGAAGACACTGATCTGATAATCCCTACTCTGCTTCTACTCAAACCTAGAAACACACAACTTATTCATGTATAGTCAAGCAAAATCCACTACTGAACCAAAACGCATCTGGAACATGAAATGCCTTAACCGCTAGCTGAGTACATAAGAATGTGAAAGAAATCTATTCATACAAGCAGTAATGGAAGATGACAGGACATCTAAACTGTATGGCCTTGGCAAAGGAGAATCACTATGAGCAGAAATTTCTAAACAACTCAATTTCAACAGTTCTTGGCAGAAGATGCATCAACAGATGTGAAAGAGACTTGTGAGTCTGTACAGGGGTAAACCTGATGAAAGTTTGAATTCTTTCTGGTATAAGCGATTTTAGGTACAGCAGTGGAAGGGAAACAACAGCCTACAACCAGAGGATTAGGGATGGAAGATGAGTGATGGCAACTTTGTTACCAGTATGATCGATCGCCCTCCAGTACCTCAGCATCTGTTGAATATCACCTAGTGCAATTGTTCGACCGATTGTAGTTCTGCAAGGTGTATATGCTGTAAGAACAACTTGGAGTGTTCTCCAGCTTGTGGTCAGTGCCGTGGATCCTCCTTCAATAGACTTGTCTACCATAGAACTGGCCTCTCATATTGCCAGCTTCATCAGCTGTGAAAGCGAAACCTTAAGCGACAGCTGCAAATTGGTGCTCATTAATTTTCGTACAGGCCATCAGCTCATATCCCAATGCCCAATTGTCAATATCCAAACTACAAATTACATATATTGCTAGGTATTATGATTTGTAATGTGAAAAATTAAAATAATAAATTTTAAAAATATATATTTTAATAAAAAGATAACATTTTTAAATAGTTATTATATTGTTAGGCCTATCTGGAGTGTTATTGATATAGCGTTATGTAATTAGATGTGTGCCAGCCTAGTTGGTAATCATTATTTACTTAATTAATATATGTTGTGTATTTAGCTGGCTCTTTTATATTTTACTATTTGTAACTGTAACATTGACATGTTTAAGAATAATTGTGTTCCTATCAGTTAAAACTGAGCTAAAAAATAATACTCATGATTTAAACATATGCATCTTACAAATTCGTAAATATTCAATTAAGTATGAAGGGGACTCCTATCTTCCAAACATTATGCACAAATGTTTAGCAATGTGAGCGTCATCAAGTAATCCTATATGCAGGCATGGGTCGAACAGGGGAGTAAATATAATTTATTGCCAGGTGCTTGTGCATATTTAATAAAATTTATTTAAAACACTTTTACTAAGGCAGGCACAGTGTATTTATATAAAAAACGTAACTAATTGAATAAATATTGGTATCATGAAATTGCTCTCAATTAGTATAGGAAGGATGGATTCGACCACACTTATAAATAGATTATGACTCGTGTCTATAAATAGATCATGTACCCCCCACAAATTCTTTATCAGAAATAGTACAAATAGAGAAACTATCGAAGCTAAATTTCATTCCACTTCCTCCTCTCAGCACAATCGGTCGTATTTTCAAGCGAGCTCTCTCCGGACTTAATATTGTATTTTAGAAAGTTTACTTTCGAGTCAGCGAGATGTCTATAATTATTATCAACACTGCAGATGTGAGCCACACTTTACATCACGTTACAATTAGAAACTCGAACCAATTTTCTACTGGCTTCGTCAAGAAAGAGCGAACGCCGGCAAGATGCTCAAACTGATATGGACACTGCGGATACAGTCAAAGAAGCAAATGTATATTAGATCCAGCATTTAAAGAAGAAATTCGACACATATTCCGGGAACATTACGTCCTACCGATTGAGAAGGATGACGACTGCGCGCTTTTCCAGGTTATTCAATTTTTCGAATCGAGGGTCGAACAAGGTGTGCGTGAACTCTCCGACAAGGACAATGGTTATAAAATGAGACCCACCTACTCGGAAGAAGAACAGACTGTGTGGTTAAAATTGGCTATGAACTTTGAAGCTTTTGACTGGCGCAGTAAGAAGATACCGGCTCTATTTAAATTCGGATCAGGGTCGTACCAATTCGTGATTCGGGCAACGAACCAAGCCAGTGGTGCCTTTATTCCAAATCGAGCCCGAGACGTACCAGTCGACAGAGGAGGAAGTAGAATAAAACGATCAATGTGCAATGTCAGAGACGAAAGATAATGCTGATGAAACTCTCTCCGTCAAAGAGACAAAAAACAGTGTTTAAGTAAGATACTTTGTAAAACATTTTGACTATCTTATTAATGTATACATATGTTGAATTTGCCTTTAATGTTAAGGAATATAACATATTGCTAATAATAAACCAATTTTATTTAACTACATACTTGTTATATTTAAAACTTTGGATTTATTTCAGAGACTTTGAACAGGATTGGATCTTATGTACAGGAGGGTGTGGAACGAAGATACATATGCACCGTCAACTATGTGAAAAATGATGGTGTCCTGCACTACCAATTGATTATTAAATTTCTGTTTGCAATGTAAAAAATAATAACTTTTGAGAATATATTTCATTTACACAAATATTGTTTTCTACTTTAACAATGACTCCCACCCCCAAACTTTGTAAGATGACTCACTGCCATAGACAAGTCATCTATTCTACGATTCTGACAAAATCTAGTTCACTCAGTTTGATTTTACTATTTACATATTGATTTTGATGAGAATTCCGACTAAGTGGGTCCAAATCATTTTATTTCAAATCAATAAATAATTTTTTTTATTAAAGTATAACATATCAGTAGGATGGAGAAAATGGTAATATATAAGAAATTTACACATTAGTACTTCATTATATATTCTAATTTAAGATGGAAATGTACTTTAATATAATGAACGCATTTTATTATTAAATGTGTCAATATCATCATCAACATCGTCACGAACATGTGTGATATTAATTGAGTCACGCACTCTGCTGTCAAAAATATACAAAAATCGTTTGATACTCTCTCGTAGAGCTGAATTATAGGTGACAAAAGGAATATCTTCTTGAATTTTTTCGACATATTCTGCAATTAGTTTCATTGCCTCGTTGTTTTTCATATAATTGAATAGTTCAATATAATTAATCATTTTGTCTTGTACTTTATGTTTCAACTCTTTCAGGGTCAATTGCTTCTGTATGTCAGAAGCGTCGTCTCTTTCTCTTCCTCCTGGTCCTCCACCATATCCTCCATCGATTTTATTTATGTTTCCTTCTTGTCGTCGGACCGTACTGTCACTGATTGATTTGAGTTTGATTTCTTGTTCGACATCTTGTGTTGGTTGATTAATATCCACGAAGTAAGGAAACTTTGGGAATTTCGTTTCGTCGGAATATGTGCAGAATTAATTCAAATTGTCTTTTCAGTTTTGTAGGTAATCGATTTATTGAAAAATATTTCCGTATTAGTAAAAACTCCTTTGCGGTAAATGGTAGAAGAGTCGACAGTAAAAATAAATCCTTGATCAAAGTAAGCTCTCGTGTGTTAAACAGTACCTTGTGTACACGCAGTAAGTGTGCAGGAATTCGAACAATAGCCTTTTTGCATATAGGAAAATTATTCCACATGATTGAAACTTTGACATACATAAGTTATGTTTATCAACTATCTAGTTGGTTGTATTTAGTGTATAGTTTTGGATTATCGTATCTGTTTATAATTTATCTATAAAATATCTCATACAGTCCCTGTTTCGTTCTGCATTGTCTTAATTAATTCTGATTGGTCACATAAGTGAATGTTCACCAGATTATCCGTTTATTATTGGTCCATCATATCGTATTATTGGTCCGTCACATTGTTCATTTAAAATGTTAGGTATGGTTTTTATGGTTATAATGTCCTTTTCTGATACTATTTGGATATACTAAACGTACAATTTGAATAATATTGAAAATGTTATATTTTAATTTGTCCTTTTGCACAAATAATTTATTATTTTTGTAAATAAAATAGTTCTTTAAAATTTTAGATGGTCTCTTACACTGTATGTTTCGTTCTATATTGTTTTAATTTATTACGATTTGTCATACAAATTAATGTTTACCAAATCATCATAAAATGTAATCATAGTGTATGTGTTTTCTAATAATTTCGATAGTCTACAACATGGTTCATTTACAATAAATGTTATATTTTCTTACATGTTAAACACATTTTATCTTATTTTTTATGTTAAGAATGTTTTTTTGTGTGATGCTATTTGGTTATACAAAACGTATCATTTGGATAATATTTAAAATGTTATATTTTTTAATATGTCATTTTACACAAATAATTTATTATTCTAATAAATAAAATAGTTTTTTAAAATTTTAGATGGTCTCTTACACGGTCTGTTATGTTCTATATTATCTTAATTAATTCCGATTTGTCATATAAGTGAATTTACACTTAATTATAAATTCATAAAACAAATCAACTTATTTAAATAATTGAAGCAAACATGATTAATGAGATATAATGCCATTTATTATAAAAATATTTCAAAATTATATAGCAGTAGACAAAGTAGGAAAGTAATCATAAAAAATTCAGTAACAATTAAACATACATATGCACATCTGCGTACGGTTATACTTGTTGTATTCTGAGATTGACAAAAGCTTCAATTAATATAGTCCTTCGTCCCTCAGTCACTCCAAGGAGGTGTGATAATGCTTTGCTGGGATGCTCTGATTGTATCGCTTGTTTCAAGTATGGCTCAAGTTTCGATAATGCAGTGCTGTTCTCCCTTAACAAGTCAACATAGCCAAGTCCTTCAAACATTATGTCAGTAAAGTGTTCTCTTTTTGATATAGCCATTATCTTTGCAATATAATGGTATATTAGTCTAAGTAGGTCATTCATTTCAACTTGTCAATACACAACTCTCGTCTCAATGCATAGCCATGTTCATCGCTGTCCATATTTTCTCGTGTGTCTTGTTCCAAACTGTTTGTCACGTCCGCAGAATAAGTCTCTGAAATAAATCCAAAGTTTTAAATATAAAAAGAAAAGTATGTAGTTAAATAAAATTGGTTTATTTTTAGCAATGTGCTATACTCATTTACATTAAAGGCAAATTCAACATATGTATAAATAGTCAAAATTTTTATAATTTATCTTACATAACCACTGTTTTTTGTCTCTTTGACGAAGATTTATCATCATCATCTTTCGTATATGGCATTGCACACTGATCGTCTGATTCCACTTCCTCCTATGTCGACTGGTCCGTCTCGGGCTCGATTTGGAATAAAGTCACCGCTGGCTTTGCCTCCTTGTATCGCATTTGATAAATCTTGAATTGCACGCTATATTTGTAGTCCTTATTTCCGTGGTCACCCTCGATTCGAAAACTTGAAGTGCCTGGAAAAGCGCGCAGTCGTCATCCTTCTCAATCGGTAGGGCGCCATGTTCCCGAGTATAGGTGCCGAATTTCTTCTCTAAAATGCTGGATCTAAAATACACTTGCTTCATTGACTGTATCCACAGTGTCCGTATCGCGTTAAGCATGTTGCCGGCGTTCACTCTTTCTTGACGAAGCCAGTAGAAAATTGGTTCGAGTTTCTAATTTAACGTGATGTAAAGTGTGGCTCACATCTGCAGCGTTGATAATAATTATAGACATCTTGCTGACTCGAAAGTGAACTTTCTAAAATAAAATATTAAGTCCGGAGAGAGCTCGCTTGAAAGTACGACTGATTGTGCTGAGAGGAGGAAGTGGAATGAATATTAGCTGCGATAGCTTTTCCTATTTATACTATTTCTGATAAGGAATTGGAAAGTGCGGGGGGGGGGGGGGTTGGGAGTTGTTTGTGGGGGGGGACATGATCTTTTTATAAGCATGAGTCATGATCTATTTATAAGTGTGGTCGAATCCACCCTTCCTATACTACTCTCTCATAAGTTTTTACATTGACAAAAAGAATATCTGATATACTTGTAATGCCCGTTTACAATGGAATCATTATAATGAAATAAATTGGAAATGAACTTAGGTAGTATTTAGTTGTAACAGTAATCACAATATAAGGTGAATTTTTAAAAAATTAAATTCAATAATATGGTATTACTAAGAAGACCGAAAGTCTTAGAGTCAAAAAGTTTAAAATGTAGGTTAATTTTTTACTAATTAAAAATTGTGTGTTGTAGTTAATAAAATAATAAATTATATGAAAAAACATCTGAACAATAGCCACAGGGGACAACGGTGCAACCCCAATATTTCGGAATATATATTTATCTGTATTAACAATACACACATGTTTAATGAATACCTAATAATATTTTGCACAATCATTACTGAATGGACAAAGCACAAACACCCACTTTTATATAGTAAACACCTTGCCAGCATGCCTACAGGAATAGATAAATCAATACCTATGCCTATAGGTCACAAAATTCAAATGTCTGCAGCACCAATGTGCTGTAGCTTCTGACACGCCTGATGTAAAGAACATTCTTCCTTCCCTGTATATCTTTTATGTATTGTCATCATAAAATCAAAAAATATGATAAAAGAAAAGGTATTAAATTTGTTTAATATTTTAAGTTAAAAATATGCACCACATTAAAAGGCTGAGCAAAAGATAAAACCACAGAAAGTTTTTAAGAAGTGGGTTAAGATGCCTGATTAAATAACTTTCTTCCTTCCCTGTAAATCTTTAATGTACTGCCATTATAAATTCAAAAAATATGATAAAAGAAAAGGTATTTAAAATATTACTATTTTAAGAAACAAAAGTATTAGTTTAAAATATGCACCACATTAAAAGGCTGAGCAAAAGATCAAACCACAAAAAGTTTTTAAGAAGTGGGTTAAGACTAAGTTAAAACGTTTACTGAAAAACCAAACATTAACTCACCCAGTGAATTGACTGCTAACGGGCTAATTGTCATAAGAAAAGTGATGGAAAACGAGGTGTTGACTCCAATCCTTGAATCACATGCAATGACGTCAGCCTCTACATTTAACTTTGAAGTTAAATGCAGAGGATGAAACCCAAGTTTCCTCCTTTGGTTGCACAACCTCACCTTACAAATATGTATTGAAGCACCATATTTTTTTTCACAGGAATATGTTGCAGAAGTCACCAGATGGCTCACCCTAGAATAGATATCAACATTTCAATTTATGGCAATAACTGACACTGGACACTCAGTGAATTTTTGGACAATAGCTTTTCTCACAACGACCTGTCACCCATGTCAATTGACCTTCATGCTGCCAAATTGACTTTTCATAATTGCAAGGTTGTACACCGGAGGGCAACTCCAGAGTAGACATTGCCATGTGTTGGCAGCATACCGAGCTCACATGGATGCTGGGGTGCCTCTTATGTGGAGAGCTTTGGGTTACAGGGCAGAACTGGCTATTGTAGGTGGGAATGTCCATCAGCTACCCAGGAACAGGAAATGTCTGTGCTAAGTCTCAGATCTGTAGTAGCTGAAGTTTTGAGCATCATCATTGTTGTTCAGGACTTAATAGAGGGGAGTGTTTGAGATGGGTTCAGAATAGGCACTGGCAATGCCAATCCTATGTTAAAGTCACCCAACCTAGTGGTGTTATTCCACCCACTGAACAACCTGTGCTTGAGAGGAGCAGAACCTTTACTAGAAGGAATTTACTTAAACTGAGTTTAAAGTTTTGTTATGTATTAATACATACAAATTGTGTCACAGACACATGGGCTTGCCCATGTGACTTGCATAACATTTAAGCATTTTTGTATTAATTAAATTAATAAATGTAGGTATAAACAAATTAGTAAATCCACTTAGTATATTATATTTTTAAAACTACTAAATTTACTGATTCTCTCATCCAATAATTTTTTATTGATTTTTTTCGGAGTTTGACTTATATTACATGAAATTTAGTATAGTCTTGACATGACTGAAAAGATAAATTTAGGATTACATCTTCCAACAAATAATTAATAAAAAAGGAATTAAGTGGTTCACATTTTATATGTTTTAATCTTGATTTAAGTTCTAATATTAAAAAATACTATGACTTACATTACATAACCTTTACAGAAAAATTTGTCTATCATAATAAAACAATATCTCATTATTAACAAATAACATTTAATATATGTATAATAAAAAGACATATATGATAGTATTTTTAAAACTACATTATACAGGTAAAAACAATATTTTATTATTCACAAATGATATAAGTTATGTATCATAAATAGGTATATGTAATAATGTATTGTTAACACATGGATGTCTTTAAAGGTATGCAAACTAGTATTTATAAACTGTATAAATGTACTATACTGTAAAATACAAAGTTCTGGTAGTTTCATATATGTGAATTATTCACAATTTCATAAGAAATTCAAAGGAAAAAGTTCCATTGAATTTATATTGTTCATGTGGCAGCATTACACTTACTATAATATATATAGAATTAAATATAATATTATAAAAAAGTTAAAATAATTATAACAAAATATTTATTTTTATATAAAATATAATTATATAATAAATATTTTAAAAAGTATAAAAATGAAATGTGTATACATATTAAAATTGTGTATATTAATTTGTCAAATTCATGTATTATTGTGCAATATAGTGTTATGTAAAAGGATTTCCTAAAATATTATTACTAAAAATAAACACATTCATTAATAATTATATACCTAAAAATATTGCCATAGTAATAGTAATATTCATTAAGTTATAAAGGATTTGTACTTGTAGATTTATGATATTTTCCATAATAACCATTTGTATTTCGCATAGATGGGAATTTAGAAAAAGGGCGATTCTGGAAGACTATCAATGGGGCGCCCGAACAGTGTATCAACGTGGGTTCGGGAAACTGTGGTTGAGCGCCTAAGGCGCGAGACGTAGTTGGGGGGGTCTGGGGGGCGAAGTCCCCCAGCGAGGTCCAGGGGCAGAGCCCCTGGTCAGGGGGTTAGGGGGGCGAAGCCCCCGAAAATATTTTGAGTTTTTTAAAGACTTAAAAATTATTTCAAGGAAGTTCTGAAATAAAGACAAAGATATATTATAGTACAGTCCCCCAACCCCCTTTCACCCACACATTTTATTGCATTTTTCATAAAAGAATTCAATTCTATTTTTTCATCTAAAAATCTCAGAATTCCGGAATTTTATGGAAGATTCCCATCTATGATCAATTCTAGCCAGTGATTTCATGTTGCAGTTAAAATTATAGCCATAGTACACACAAAACAATTGCTTTGTATAACTGGGCTTAATGAGTTAATACTTGTTTATGTCACCAATAAGCTGGAAATGGAAAAAATAGCCCCATTTTAATAAATAGTTGAATAAAAATATCACTGTTGTGTAAATGATAGAAATCTAAAATGAGAAATCTAATTATAAATCCAAAAAACTTTTACAATTTTCCCCTCCAATATTTACTAAATTTTTAAGAAACAATATATTTCTTAATATGGAAACTATGTAAATGTTTGGAGCATTTATTTATAATACAATCTGATCATACTGTTGAATTTTGCATACTACTCTAAGGTGGTCAACCCACAAAGTATAAACAGTTTGATTATATAGTCTGAAATTTATTGTTTTCTATAGCTATAGAATGCATTTAAAATCATCAATCTGTTTATTCTTTGATATACTAAATCTGGGTTTCATTTTTTTATCATACTGGATTAGTATAAACACAAAATCAGCACACAAAAAATAAATAATTACATGTTTTGTAAAAAGCATTTAAAGATATCAAAATAGATACCACAAAGGAGGCTGAAAAAGCATACAAAATACATAAAAGCAATTAAGTCAGTGTATACCTAAAAATAGATAAATAATTATTATTTTCAATAAATATATAATATATCCAATAATATTATTTAATTACTTTAAATTGTTAATATGATGTGTATGTTTTAATTATAGAAAAAATCAAATATAATGAATTAGTAAGTAACAAGTCATTCCAATTAAATTAGTAATTGTTTGACTAAATCTTTTGTAATCAATAGTAATGTACATATTTGTCAACTTATGTTGTTCAAATTGTAGTTACACTATGTATTTAATTGGTATGAATAATGTTGAAAGTATAGCAGTTATTAATTTATAAATAAACTTTAAAAAATGCATCCTATAGGTATAGGATAATTTTATTGTTTATTTTGAACTATTTAACATTATAGACTTACTGATTGTTTAGTTCAGATGAACATACATAATCCATTAGTTAATTGTATTAATATATTAATTAATGTAATTATTTTTAAATAAATTAATGTTTATATACAATTTTAATTTATAATAATAATGTATTCAGGGGTGGCAATTAGGTGTTGTCTGGCCACCAATGGCAACCAGAAATATGCTTGAATGACTGTAATAGTTAAGTTCACTAGTCTAACTGGCAACCTTATTTTCTGTTAGCAACATAATATTAAGTAATATATAATTAATGTTTGCTAACTTTACAGAAGATACACGCCAAAATAATTCTTAATTATAATAATAATATTATTATTGACTACATAAAATTTATTTTTGTTTATTATATTTTTGTCTTTCTGGTATCTATGCATGTGAGAGCCAACCAAAGTCAAGTGTGTTAAGTTATGAATAATAAAAATAATATATACATGTTTTAACATACCTAACACCATAATTTTAATAGTATGTGTGCTTATTGTAAATTATTTGCTAGATAACTGTTTCTTTTGTTCATAACTTATAGGACATGGAAATTTATCAAATTTGTTGAAAAGGCAGCAGCAAAAAGACCTAAAACTGCTGATGAAAATAAGTGAAAAATACTAATATCATACTAATGTGTGAAGTTCGAAGTAGTAATAGCAAGCTTGAAGTAGAAGATAATATATTAGTGTTAATATTTGTTTTTAATTTAAAATAGTAACATTTTGTCATATGTAACACTAACATATAACTGTTATTACAACACTAGTGAGAGCTATTGACCAGAGTGTGGCAGTTGTAATGTAATTATATAGTGGAAGCTATTAATAATGCACAGTCACTGCATTGATAATAATAGTTAGAGCTATTTAACAGTACTATCAGTTTAATTATATTTATTTATTTCATAATAATGAGACTAGTTTTTATCCATGTTTTTATCTGTTAGTATTTATCCAGGACTATATGTATAACTTATAAGTATTAAAGTATACTATATTTATAATACAAAATAATGAAATTCTCAAAAGTATTTATTTAATTAAATAATAATGCAGCCAAATAATAAAATGATTCCTTTTACAGATTATATTTATATTATAATTGTTTTTTTTATTATGTATGTTCAATAGTATCATCATATTATAAAATATAATGTATTATAATATGTAATATATATTTCATTATTAGCAAAAATATGCAAAATTCCTTGTAAGAGTGCCACACTGTCAATACTAGTAGCTCTCGACACTAAACCTATGGCTATCTTATAGACTTATTGGCATTATGTAATATGAATTATATAGTGGCACTGCAACTGGTACTGCCCTAGCTGTTACAAAAAATATAGTATTCTAATCTAAACTAAATAATCTAAAAACTGACATATATCATTAATAAACTATATAAGAACAAAATAATTTTAATTTAAGCAATAAGTATTTAAAAAATGGAAATATGATGCAAAACAGAAATTACTAATACTGAATATAAACTTAATAATTCAAATAATATTATTTAATTAATATACAAAAAATTTTAAATAATACAAAACCAGAAAAAAATAATGTTAAAAATACCTGTAATTTCGATAATCAGTATCACTTTTTTCAAGTTGAATGCTCATTTTTTCAGATTCACTGGAAGTCTTCATCCTGGAGGAATACATTTAGCACGTTTTATGAACTTTCAAATAAAATAATCACTAACCGTTGTCTCAAAAATATATAAATAGGAAGTAATAATTATTAATTAGTATAATTATATATTATTAAATGCTGTTTACATTTATATTCTATCAGACTGCTTTGATTATATAATATTTTATATAAAAAATATTACTACTATTCAAAATATTACAAGTTTATAACATATTACAATATAAGTTCTGTGTACCTTTATCCCGTTTCCTTCAAATATTTCTAGAACGATTCAATAACGTCGTTGTATTATGCGGGTTAAAATTTATAGTTATGTTAGAAACTAAAACAATAATTTTAAAAACATTTGGTTCACATTGTTTTTTACACAAATTTTCATAATACCTGGTCAAAACACACCTGTATATTCTTACTTTTTTAACAAATTTTATATGATTATGTATAGGGCTTATTAAATTTTCTTAGATAGCGTTTTTAATAAATACATTTTTTTATAATTTTTTGACATTATGCATGTCTTATGACAAAAAAGAAAAGAATTATAATTAATCATAATACTTCATTAATATTTTTTTCAATAATTAATTAATTATTATAATAAATTGTTTTAAAGTACTTTCTTTGGAAGTGAAACGACAATTATTCAATGCGAATATATTTCTATGAAGCAATGACATATATAACAATATAAAATGAAATGTTCTAATGATATATAACAAACAAACAAACAGTCACTGATGATATTTATGTTCAAATACACTATGAGTCATATTTTTTAAAATTTATTCATAAGATTACAAAACTAATTTATTAAAACAATCTATTATCAATTAAAGTTTATAAATCTACAATACCAGATAATTGTTTTTCCAAACTCTAAACTTGATTGTTGACCACCTCGTTGCACGATTAAAAAAAAATTAAAACGAAAATTATGCGATTATGGTTTCGGTTTTACTAATTGTAAAATAATATTTTCAAAATAAATTACATTAATTGTTGTTGATTATTGTATTTAAATGTAATTAATAAAACATTTAAAAACATCATAAGGTGAATAAAAAATTAATCATATAAAAAAATCAATATTCATAGTGTAGTAATAATAACATATAATAATATTTCTTATTACAATTTAATTGAATTAAAACTAACAGAAAAAAACAGCCATTTTCAATCAGATTGTACCGAAACTAGGTCCTACTCTTCGACATACACTAAAACTCATTGATGAAATTCCTAACTGTTCCCTGACAAACAAAAATTAGTGCAATATACAAAATTTCGTATATCAGATGTAATGAACCTATAATGTTGCCATGAAATATATACATTGGCAGTACCTACTGAAAATTATGTTACTAAATACGAAAAGACTTTAGTCACATCAACAGCTGCATCTTTCATCATCAGAAAAGATGCAAATAAAAATATATACCATCTATTATTGTCAAAGACAAAGACTGCACTAATATAAGATTCCGAGAATCTATATAGTAATTCCAATGAAACCCCTTACAATCATCAAAAAAAATTGAGTATAATAATCTTTTAATGTTAATTAATTGACAATCGGTTTATTTTCATACTTATCATTCTAAAAAAAAATAATTACGTAATTCACTTATTTACAAATATTTTATATATTTGACAATAAAGTTCATTATTGTAAAATAATGAATATTTAAAAAAAATTATATTTATATTTTTAATATTTTAATAACTTAAATACCTTATTGTTGCAGTATACTTGCTTTTAAATTACATAATTTATTATTTTACTATGTTATAAGGTAATATATTTCACGTTCTCTATAACCATCTTCTCCCTCTTGAAAATATCCACAAACGTAATTTGCGAAGTCGAATGCACAACAGACAGACTGCTACTCTTAATAATATCAACATAAAGACCTTAATTTGTCCTGTCCTTCACGATCTCCACAACTTTTTATGTTCATGCTTCTTAATATTATATTTTTTCTATTCTGTGTCTTATTCTATCTCCATTCTCTTTTTGTGAGCAAACTGCTTGCAACTTCCACTTTTCGTTTCCACTTGTAAGTATTGTGCGTGTTTCATTGTGCCTATTTAAAGCATATTATTATCATAAAGTTGTAATCTTTAATATTAAAACATATTTGGACTTATAATCGTATATTATAGAATGTATAATTACCGTAAGATGAATTCTAAATTTATAATTCAACTTCAGCTGCTATGGAATCTTCAAAGTCTGTTCAAAATATTGATAAAATATGTAAATAATTGAAAAAATGATTGACCTTCTTGAAAAATATTTCACCTATAATATAACTAGGCCTATCAAGAAATTGTAAATGAAATTATTTATTTTTGTTAAATAAAATTTTTCTATCATTCAGCTTCCGATCGATTTCTTTAAGTATTAAAATGTAAATGTTAATCATTATTTAATTGATTGAACTTGTAGCTGTATAACTATAATATAATTCTTTTATAATGTCCGCCAAAAAACAAGTAAATTCAGAGTTAAAATGCGATACTGATGGAAAAGTTGAATCCAAACGTTCCGTGAACACGCAAAAACCTGTTTTAAAAAAAACAGAACATGAAATCACAAAAACAAATTCGACAGCCAACAACTCGATTTCGAAACGTACGTTAGAACCGGAGGCATGTATAGTCTTCGAGAATGACCATCCACCAACAAATTTAACAAATATATTTATGCGACGAAATGCAGTCGAATACTCTTCAGAAAGTGAGGATGAGGACTTCAAATTTCCAGGCAATTTTTTATCTCGATATAAACGGCCACTCTTTCAGCGAGTGCAATCCCCTACAGAATTTAAATAAAATTGCACACTTCATTGAAATATTTATGTTGTTACAAAAAATTTGATTAATTCTTTTTCAATTAATTTATTTCAATATAAAAATGATATCATCATATATTAGTTTACTTGCTTTTTAAGATTGAGCTGTATAAATACCTTATGTTTTAACAATATAAGCCAGCAACAATATAATTTGAAATATTAAAGTATGCGGTGACATTATTAATTGAACATTTAGAAGTTTATTCACAGCTTTAAATTATGCAAACATAAGACCGTTTAAAGATATCTGTTAAATGTAAATATGGATATCTGCAATATATTTGGCGTATTTGTAAGTATTTCACGAAGTTTATTGCTTTTAGATTATATACTATAATTGGGAAACTGTAAATGTATATTTCTTACTATGATATATTTCTATTTTACATTTAAAATAAGTGCTACAATTTAAAAATTAGAAATCTGTTTACAATTTTAAGGAAATGTTTGTTTCCTAATAATAGAAATTATCGAAGGTTATAATATAACTATCAGTATAATGGCGAGTACCAATATATTTATATATGTGAAACTTTTAGTTTCCTAATTATTGACAACAAATTTACATTGTACAATTACCAAACTAGGATTGGATTGCAAATATCAGTCCTTTTTATCCACTAAGGATAAACAGTACACAATCAAAATTATATTATAGACTTCTATAGACAAAATCTATAAAAGTTTTAAAAACACTATCATCAGATTACATTGACATTGACTAGAACTGTGATGGAATAGTAAACTAACCGGGTATAAAACTCATGAAAGACCTTAATAAATACAAACCAGCTGATCAGTGAATATGTTAGGTAAGTGGAAGACACTGTATAGCTGTCTTAGCCCAAATTTCGGCTGATTAGAAAGCAGATGGTGAACATGATGTGATCAAAACGGGCTCAACAGATGACAGAATTTGCTAATAGGCCTCTGATTGTCTACCCACTGGAAGGAACAGTATCATTACAGGCAATTTAAACTGTTATGCAACCCCTGGGACAGAATTACAAAATATGATACAAAGGGAATTTACCTTGCAGTCTGGAACATTCGCAACATGAAAACAATGAAGGATGAATTCTTTACTGTAATCCACAAGACAAAGCGCAACACACCTAAAATCAATTTGTCTCTGTAGATCTGAGGAACCATTTTTTTAAATATGTTCTTTTCTTAGTTATATTGGTAAAGATTGGCTGTCACTATATCATATTGCACAATATAATGTAGCTTACTTTTAATTCTTTCAAATTTAAAACGGAAAAGTAGTTTTAAATATTTAAAAAGAGATTATTTCACTGTTTGTTAACATTACTGAAAAAAATTATTTGATCTATAATTTATTTTATGTCCGTCCAATAAGTTTATAAAACAAGCAAATACGCTTCCTATAAAATCCCAAGATCAGTGCACCGAATTGAAAATGTTAGAAAAAGTCACTGTCGTCGAAAGTAAGCGCGATTCAACTCGTACTACTACAAAATATCTGGATCAACCGTATAAACATAAAATATTTCAAGATATTCAGTTGGAGTGTGGCGATGCACCTAAAATAACGCCGCCGTGCGATGCTAAAACAGCGGAAAACATGATCAACGATGGATTGTGGGTGCCCAGTCTGAGACGAAGAAATGCCTCGTTTAATATATCAACTGACAAGAAAAGGTCTCATGTAAAGGAGAGCAAGTTGAAACAGTGTCCTGATCTCATATAGATCACCTTATTTTGTGTTTTGAATATTTGTAGATGTACAATAAAATTCAATAAGATTTCTCAGTTATAACGTATTGTAGCTATGATTAATGCTTATACTAATAGAAATAATTCCTTTATTTAATAATAAATATAAATTACATATGAAACACGCTTAGAATTTTTGAAAATTTCTAAAAACAATTAATGTAATAGAGGTGAATGATAATACTATATGTACAACTGTTGATTTATAAATTGACTAAAATATTTGACCGTGAGCAATAGATGTGTGGTTTGTGTAAGAACGCATTCTTGTTAAATAATTAGCAAAAAAATAATAGAATTATTATATATATGTAAGGATGTGAAGTTAATACAATGAGAATGGATATGTTATATGTAATTGTTTTATACAATCACGATTCTGTTTGCTATTTTAAAATAAATAATATAATACTAATGGGCTATCATACATATAATAGTGCTATCAAACATACACAGAGTGTTGCAGTTTTATCAGGAGCCGTTTTACCGAGATTATATCCAGTACAACAGTAAACGCTGACAAGAGGCCAAGAACAAGTTCGAGAAAGATTATTATAAATTAAAGAATAACTCTCTTTTTGGAAAGAATCTAGAAAATTCTTGAAAAGAGAATGAATTTCCGACTGACCAACACTCAGTGAATATTACTTGACACCTCTGGCAAGTCAAGCCTCATTTTGATCAACAACAATATTTAATCAAAACCTATTCTGTATCCACATGTGCAAAGAGGCTGCGATGATGGATAGCCAATTTACATTGGAATTGCAGTTTGGAACCTTCGAAGCCTGTCATGCATTCTCTTAGATATGACAGTCTCATGGAGCACTCGACAACAAATCGCGCCTCAATTACCATCATCATCATTTGAAACATAATCAGTGACTTGTTATAAAATGTTGTATATATATTCATTAAATTTTAATCGTAATTGACATACTTTCATCCTGTCGTTTAGTTGTCCTTTTGGACTATACTTACCTGATGAGATTATAATAAGATCGAAACAGGATAAAAGTATATAAATAAACGATACTCTGCTTGATTGTACATATCACAATCATGTTTGGATATTAAGATACTCGACAACTTCTTGATACATCAAGTAAAGACTCACGTGAAGGCGAAGATGGTCGAACGGAATTTCTAGATCCTAACGTTACAAGTTCTATTATTACACATGAAGTCAAGGATGCATTAAAAGAAATGATTAATGTATTTTATTAAATAAATCCACATGACAAACGAGGTACACATGAAGAGATGATATCTTATATTATTTAAAAGATTGCATTCCTTTACCAAATGAAGTATCTTTGTAGGAAAAGTTCAACTTTGCGTGCGATTAAAAACAGAATTGGAGTTGCAAGTCATCATTCAACCGGCACTGCTATGGCTTCCTTTTTCCGTAGAGCAAATGCTACACTGGAACCAATTGTTAGAAAATGGATTGGATAGTCAATAAACATAATCTACGCTTCTTTCATTATATTGACATTATATAATCACGTTGTTTGTTAAGAATCTATTGAAATTGTATCACACGTATTACACACATTCACTGGTATTGTGAAAATCTACAACAAAAAAGTTTTGAAATAACTCAAGTCGGAGATTTCCAGAATGGAAATAATAATGTATCAAGGGTTGACTGACAATTTCAACAAGATTAAAAGTGGAAATGTGATAATACTAAATTATCTTATTAGTGAATCGATGTCTTCTTAAGTGGTGACTAATTTATTTACAAAATTGTTCTTCATCGCAACTTTTTCCTCATTGTCATTACTGAGAATCTCTTTATCAAAGGACACTATATAGTAGGAGTCGATCTATTAGCACACATTATTTGATTTTCCCCAATAATTAGCGAGTTGTTACACAAATAGTATTGCTGAGTCGATTGATAAATAACAAGTTTTTGCAGGCGGCTTTTCATGATGCAGCCGAACAAAGTCCCTATTCCTATATTATTTTGGATTTTTATCAAAGTACACCACATGCGATTCGAGATAGAACACGAATTCTAGCACACAAAGACCCACAATATGCTTATATGACAGAAGAGCGTGCATCTCAAGTTATAAACAATTGAATAGAACTGGAAAAAAACAATTATTTGAAATAATGGCTATGGAACGAAAGGAAATGTGAATACCTACTTTTGACTGTAGGAATATGCTTTGTATTACTTGGGTTGCATATTTATTCATGGACGATTCATGCTATGCATCTAAATGCAACGTCACCACATCATGGGTAAAAGATTATAAACATATAAACATAACATAAAGGAAATGTTTTGCAAAATAATTAATGTACAAAAAAGAGTCAAGCGTGTACGGCGACAATCTGATCTGTTACAAGCATTTTCTAAACTAGTCCATAGTTAAAGTAGGCTTTTGTGAATAATGCTGATCCTGATTTTATCCAGGCACTGTTGGACATCACTATCAACCTACTGAATGGTAATTAAATAAACATTCCTAGATCACTTCATAGTCATCTGACCGAATTAAATGTCGTAGTTAAAAATCAGAGTTCGTAGTATATAGCAAAACTAATAATTCAACATTAAGCCTACTTGGCGACGTATAGACAATACTGAATAATAACAGATAAACACTTACATAGTTTTAAAGTGAATAATACTTACGCAATATAGCTACTACGTAATAATACATAAATCATGATGCACTTTAGATTAACGTAATTAACGTAAACACATGATTGAGCGTACGGCTCAGTGTGTTTAAAAAAACGAGAATTCCTGCTACCACTTTTACTTCTAGAGTTTATATAACCTTTTGCTGATATTTTTTTGCATATATTGTTTACTCTGCTATCGGTTTATTTTAATTTCTGCGTGTGACAAATAATGATTAGTTCATCGGCAAATTCACTATTAATTTCATTGACTGAAGAATAATATTCTAATTTAAATAATTTATCAATACCGTTAATGAAAAGTCAATCACACGTTGGACCGGATCAACAATATCGTCTTTAAGTGGCTCTCTTTATAAAAAGAAAAACGCAAGAATGAAATGAGCGAGAGAAATAATGAAGAAACGGAGAGCAGAACACTTAGTGACTACATCAGTCAGATTTCGTACAGTTTTATTAAAAAATCAATTCCAAAAGTAATATCAGTACTTACATTTATACATTGAAAAGAGCCAGCTTTCTCATAGTCCCAGAATTGAGAGATTAATGATACTTGACATATTATCGCTAGCTTAAACTTGTATGATTTACTTCGTTATTCTAACAACAATACACGGGCAAATGTATCTGTTCCTGTCGGATGGAGTGAACAATTCAAGGCTCTTTTAAAAAAGATAAATATTGTCAGACGGTACTAAGTAATGCAATATTTAAGGAACTCCGAATCCCTTCTAGAAAACGACGTAAAAGTGTTTCTCCTCCTCATACTTCACCACAACGTCGTCGACAATAAATCACTCTACTGAGAAGTCAACATTCTAGACCTATATCATTTAATTTTGTGCAGTGAAATCGAAATCATATAAAACGACACATTGTTTCCTCCCTCTCTTGCAGATAATAATCAATTTGAGATGCCACTGAGAATAACATCAATTGATAAATAAAAAGTAAGTTAAATTTTATTTACATAGTACTGCAAAATTTTATCTGTTGTTGCTGCTTACCAGAAACTGGTGAAATTGATACTGTAAACCACCAATCTCAATTAATTGCACCAATGCCTGCTGCCAAACTAGCTCTCTCCGCGAATAAACGGAATTGAATAGAATGCTATTATTACGATGCGCAGTCGACAGGCTCTTATGGCAGCGACACATCACTGACCGCTGAATAAAATCTTCACAAGAACACAGTGAGAATGTGGTTACAGATTCTCACTGTGTTAATGTGGACGAGCCTTACAAAATTCTCGAGAAGAAGATATATGACACGAGGGATGGACATGCAACATCAAGGTGATCTGATAGAGATATGACCTTATGCTGGATAGAATAATTGTTATAGATACATGTTGACATTGATTGCTATATTTTTGACGCTTCACTTGGGCTGAACCATTGAAGAGTAAAAAAGCTGACGACACGGCAAAATTTCTCAAGAAAATATATTCAACGAGTAAAAGGATTTCAACATATTTACAAACTGAAGCAGGAAAGGAGGTTAAAAATAAACCTGTACGTGAATACATCATTTTTATAGGAGTGCAACAATTTAGTATTGCCAGTCCGTTGAAAGCGGCAGGGGTTGAGCATTTTAATCGCACGTTGAAGGATCTTATGTGGTACATGTTCACTAAACAGTGTCCCTAAAAGGGGTTACATATTCTTCCAATAAAATTATTCACTCTTATATAATAACTCAAAACATCGAGGTCTCAAAAACATACATAGTGAGGTAACCAAAGAAAATTAAACAAGTGTATAGCTATAAATGTATGGTGGAAAAAGTAGAAGAAAAAAGAAACCTACATTTAAGGTTGGTGATTGGGTTAAAGTGTCCAAAGCAAACAATATTTGATAAAGGATACCTACCAAATTGGACAGAAGAATAATTTTTCATCAACTCAATTAATACCAAGTTTTGACCAGTTATGTATGAGTTACGTGATCATAAAAAGAAAATTATCCAAGGATGGTTTTACAAACAGGAACTTCAGTTTGTTATAAACAAAGACAATTGATATCGAATCGAGAAGTTTATTCGCACACGTAATCAAGGAAACGAACGAGAAATACTAGTCAAGTGGAAAGGATCTAAAATCCCAGATAGGATACTTCATATAAACATATATTCGATGGATCGCAATGAAGACAGTTTTACGTTCTACTATCAATAACGTGGATGGGGATGCAACAGCAGCAAAATATCTTACAAACCTTAAAAACTCCATTAATTTGAATGATTATGGAGATTGGAAAGTTGGACTTGTGGAAATGCAATTCGTGTACGCTATATTAAAACATTTATTATTGGCGACGAGTGTATATATCACACGCAGGGATAAGGCGAATCTTGTTGTAAACAAGGTTGCACAAAAGTTTGTCAAGTTTCCATAAAGATGTTCAACAGAAATGGTACTTTATTATAATGCAACACGGAGATATTATTTGTGTGATGCAAAATAATGTGCATCCGTTTAGTGAATTAATATCGTTGTTCCACTTTGAAGATCATTTTCACGTTACACCAATTAAGAAATTCGACATAATGTCCACTAAGATTACATTGAGCGCTACTCTTGCTTGGATACTAAGATTTTATAAACCACTTAATGTCACAAACAAAGTACTAGATTATATACTATATTATATAAAAATATACAGCGTTTACGTAAACTTAATTATTGACATATATAATGCTGAAATTCCAATTTATGTTTAATATATATATCAGAACAATAAAAGCTATTAATGGGCGGGACCCTCCAAGGTTACGCTTAAAATGGGCAAGAGGTGACGCGTGACAAAAACTAGGAAGAAGGGCAGCAATAAGTGTGGTATTCTTTAGTATTCATTGACAAAAAGTAATAATATATTACAGATTCATTAAAAGTTATCAAAAATGCTTTCACAAACTTAAAGAAGTCTGAGTACCTTACATAATTGTAAAATATACGATTTTATTATTTCTGTGTCTTTCAGATTTTTAATTTCAATTAAAAAACGTACTGAAACTTTCATTGTACATTACATTATAAGCAATTTATGAAAATATTTATAACGCAAATTACAAAATCTGTTTTAAAAAGGCAACGTCATTCGTCGTTACATTAACCTTGAAAAAAAGCGGTAACTATAATTAATATTTAATGTTTTGAAGGATAATGTATTAAAATGTAATGTCTGAGTAGAACACAATAAATGAAGGAATAAATTGTTTAATTCAATTATAAAATTTAAACTATTATAGTTATATTAAATTTTTTATTGAGGTTAATAGATGTTTGTCAAAAAAACAATAATTTCATGATAAATAGCCTTAACAATATTAATCCCTTAGTTAATTTTGTTAACTTTGAAATTTTTTGTTAAAAATGGAAATGGAAGCAAGTAACGGAATTATGTATATTTACGAAAATCAGCCAAAAGCTGTAAAGTCACAATATAATGAAGATGTTTACAACAATAAACGAAGCTCGTAAGTGTATAATAAAAAAATATGTATCTGATGTGTATTTTATTTTTATATTTTTAATTTGAGAAAATTATTATTTTATGCATATATTATATAAGACAAAAACAGAACAATGTCCATAACATTATCATACTTAGAATATTAGATTTTGATCTTAAATAGTTTTATGCAAATCGGGTCTTTTATGGAGTACCTAGCGGGCCTTGTAAAGTACTACCGGATTCAGGCATAATTAATTCATTGGTGTGGTGTATGGATGTTCTCAGACTGCTGATGAGTCCTTAATTAAGGCTGTCAATGACAATATAAACTGGCCCAATTTGGCCACTGCCCTGGTCTGGCCTGACCGAGATGTCATACGTGAAAACCAGCCCAGCCCAGGAAAAATTTTGCTACCATTAAATCTTTCAAGTAAAGTAATTGAATTGAAATAATTTTATACAAATTTTATATTGAGTTTAGCCTAGGCCTAAGGCATTGCAGCAATAAATGAAATTGTCTACACTATAATCAGCTGACACTAACTCAGAACCACCCACCCACCCCTCTTTAGTGTCAGGACAAAAAAATAATAATTCATAACTAATAGTAATAAGTGTAAACAGGTTAAGGGCGATCCTTAGTTAAGATTAGACCTGTAAATTCCGAAATTTTTCAATAATAGTAAATATTTGTTTAAAATTATGTTTACCATTTATTTAGTTTATAATTTAT
>JAUZND010003777.1:0-12072 GCA_034780555.1 Coelogynopora nodosa
AAGGGGCTAGATATTTAATTGATTAGATCTCATTATTAATTTCTGTTCATTGTAAAAATGCTTTTCATGTACCGTACAGGACATTTAAATGATTGATCTCTTTATTAATTCTTGTTCATTGTAATTATACTCTTGTTTGCCACACGATAATGCCGAGAGGCCCTGTGTGACGTACTTATAAATAAAATAATACTGGAGGTCCATTTTAAACAGATGTGCGCTATCACCACCATAGTCAATTTTTTATTCACCAATCTCACTTTGAGTTGGACTGGGCTAGAGTTGATGTTTGACTGTGGAAATTTCTTACTTAGCCCATTACTATAGCGGTTGCTTGTGTTGACGTAGAGAAGATCAGGGAGTGATAAATTTTCACAAAAAGAGTTGTGGATGAGGGGAGTGTTGGCTATAATATTCATTTAATATAATATTATATTACTATAATATTATACTTTATTAATATTCATGTAATATAATATATTCATCAAGGGAGAAAGGGATACAGAGTAAACCGACTTGTAGCTTGCAAAACAATTAAGTGCACCACAACACCTTTTATATAGCAAAAGTTCTTGTTATGTTTTCAAATATTCTGAATGGATATTGAAAAACCGATCAGTTTACGTTAGCGAGTGATTTTTAGAATTACTCGGATCGATTCTGGACCAATAAAATTAAACTTCCCGCCACAGATTTACCAATAAATGGTAAAAAATTGTGGGTTGTGGGGCAGGGGAGCTGGGAGGGCGTGATGCAAAGGTGCACCTTCTAGATTATATAAATATTTTGCATTTATTACAATTATTAAAACATAATATATTTAGAACAGCACGAACAATATGATTTTGTATGATGAGTTTTATTTTGCATTTTATTCTCATTAGATTCTAAAAAACAGACAACTGCGCCACAAACAATGAGGATGACATCAATAGTTAGTATTATTATTATTATTCAGTGATAGTTTTAGGGGGGAGGACGAACCCGGCGCATGCCCCCTAAAATTCCGCGGAGCCCATTATTAACGTGAAACAGCAGAGAGGGAACCCCGTTTCATTTTGATTATACTATTAATTATTATAAATGTAAACTCCTGTGTTTCGCTTGACTTATTACCCGATGTCATTGTTTAGAATTTATGACACAATATTATTAAATGTTTTCCCCCTCAATTCAAACTTCTGTATCCACTCCTTATTATTTATTTTTGAACGATCGTTTTAATACATACTCGAGTATTAATCATGGTGTCTCTTATATTGAATAGCCGAGGAAAATAAGCTTCAGACTATTATAAATATTTTTTCAATTACAATCTTTTATTATGCATGAAAAGGTAACTATATCGGCTATCTCGAGATGTAGCTACCTTGTAAATAGGCCTAAATTGTTTTCAAATACAAATTTTTATTGTACAGGCTCTTTCGAGATCTAGTTAGTTACCCTGCATAGTCAAATCACATTTAAAGCAGTCACAAAACTAGTATATAATACAGCACACTACTGGTACAGTTTTTTTTTATTATGAAGAATTACTATTTTGTAAAAAAATAATAATAACGAAATTATGGAAAAAATAAGACATTAAACAGATAGAGGAATATTTTTTGATACATCTGTCTCAAAGAAAAAAACCAACTAATAGTTTCACGTGAATGTACTCAATATTTTTTAAATAAGCATATTTTTATTTCGTTTGTAGATAGTTAGTCAGTTCTGATCCTAATTTTGTTTATATATATATTTGGTATGCTGTTCCCAAAAAATAAAGCACCAATGAAATCCAGTTTTATTTGTATAGTTGTATGCTGTTACAACAGAAGTTGGTGGTTCTTAATAATAGCTTTAAACGATCAGTAGAATAAAGATAATTAAATTAATATGTATAATGTTATGAATATTCACAATAAAAATTATAGTATCATTTATTCGATTTATGCTATATGCTTCGAACTGTGATTTTAATCGTATCGCTGAGATTATAAAAATACAGTTTTAATCTTAAAATATGTCCATGTATTCCAACAGATATATGTAATATAATAAAACTAAAAACAGAGTTAACATCGTTATAGAATATCACCCCCCATTTATTCTATTTTCATTTTTTATATACTGCGAATATTCATTCTGTAAAGTATCCAAATAAATGATTATTTTTTAATAATTTTTTTTAATAAATCATTTAATAAACAGACTTTAAAAATTGAATTTTGAGAATCTCAGCGATAGATTAAAATCATTAAGTTTGGAAAATTTGTTTGGTTATTAATTATAGTATGATATGGATAACAAGAATTAGCTCTATTTAAAAAATTGGTACTGGTTTCTTTGTTATAAAGATAAGATGATTCCAAATATGTAACTTGTTTTTAATTCTAATCATAAGCTAAGTTTAACCACAAAGATATTATTATAATATAATTATAATCATTTTATAAGCTAGAAAAAGTGAAACGAAGTTAATTTTAGCCTATATGTTACCACTAAAAACCACTAATACTAAAAATAATTCCCCTTTCAAACTAAATAAACATGTTTGACTAAAAACAATTATAGAATTAGTAATAAAATATAATGTATAATATAATTGCATTGCATCAAATAGATATACAATACGTAATCAATGAACTCTACGATAGATTTATGCAACAAATAAAATATGTCATCAATAATACCAAGGCATAAATCAGACCAATATAGGCGAATGTAGATACAATCATCTCAATGACAACGTGATAATAAACCAAGCGACTATAGATTAATTTAGAATAGACTACAATAATAGTAGTCGATAAAATCTCTAATGCTATTTGGAAATGTGATCTAAAACAACAAAACAAGAACAAACAGAATAATGATCATCATGACATTATAATATGTACAAACATTTCCTATAAAAAGTGATCAATGCAAAAGTCGTCCGCTAATTGCCTAACAACAACAAGAATGTAGCCTATTATAGTATAGCGACATACTTTGTGAGGAAGAGAGGACAAACCAAATCAGCGAAAATCGATAATGAACCTATGCATGTTTTTTGTGAAGTAATAGATTATTAAGAGATGACATGAATGTCCGGGCTACAGTGAGTATGTTATACAAGAAGTAAGAGATGGATCAATAAGTTAGGTAGAGAAGTAGAAAGGCTGAGAATGATTTTTATTAATAATGGGAGAAATATATAAATAAACAAAGAAAGAATGGAAGAAAACATATGAGAATAAAGACATTAAAGTGAAATGGGGGAAGGGGGAGAAGTAACAGAACGGGAACATGCAGAGTGTGAAGCGAAGAGATAGTGGTTGTCAAACAATTGTAGAAGGTTATATGATCGAAAACATGATTAAACTAAGTAGAACCCGGATGGTGTCAAGTAAAGTCAAGATGGTGGGATAATAATATTATATCGATTATAATGATGTCAGCTAAGTAGACCACACTAGTCTCAGTGAAATAGTAAGAGACAACTTTTAGTGGTTTACTGATTTTATGAAAATATTTATCATTAACAATTTCCACTAATAAAACCTAAATCAATATGTTTTAAAGTTTGAATTATAAATTTTAAATGTGGCACTCTTAATTCTATGGTGAAAAACAATATTTGCTTAATACAATATTTGCACCAAAAAGGAAGTCAAACAACAGTATATGAATCCAATCTTCACAAAACGAGAGGTGGCACTGGCGTCGTCAGCTACTGCTGATTGAGGGAGTCGAGATGAGGCTTAAAGTTTTGAACATTTTCCCACACGTACTCTGTGAATTAAAAGGACACGAGGAAACATTGTTAATATCAATGAAATACACAATTACCAGAGTGAAATAACATTACAATATCTTATTATATAAATTGCCAAGATTATCATGGTTTTCAGTTTGTGATAACTATGAACTGTGTCGATTTTTCGTTCGTATTAACATACAAGGATTAAACAATAAATATTATTGATAAGAATTGAGAAATATAAATCAAATTATTAAAAATATGAAATAAATCATTGTTAGATAATAAAATTTGGATCCTAAAACAGGCCTGCCAACCTTTGGACACTCGAAACCGGGACATAATAATGGTATGGCTACGTGAGCAGCGTAGTCTATAAATCCGAGCTCGCGAGACCCTCGATTTTGGGACTTAGAATGCAGGAGAATGAACCTCAGGAATTAGTTGTCATTATTTAAATTTAGTCATAACAGATTATAGTTTACATAACCATATTATACTTGTACAATGAAGTAATCACTTAAAAACAATACCGTTTAATACAAAACGGATTTATTTTTGGAGCTATAGGAGTTGAGTAAGAAATGTAGATAATGTAAAAGTAGGTATTATCTGACCCGATATAAGATACAAATATTGTATTACATAGATTATGAAAACAGATGTTAACAAAATCGAAAAGTAAACACTTGAACTAAATTGCACGTAGTGCATAAAATATTTAGGTAATTTTCACAAAATGCTTAAAACATAGACTAAAAATATAACTCTAGAATGTTAGAAAACCGGGACATTTTCCAACTTAACCTGGACAGCCCCTAAAAACCGGGACAGTTGGCAGGCCTGTAATAAGTATAAGCATTAGCCCATGGCCATACACAAATAAGTAAGAGTTGAAGGAAAAGGAGAATATTCTGGCAAAGTCAAAGCTTAGTATATTACATATCCCATATATGGCAAAATAAGCACCCTAACTAAAGATACCATATACAGTACATATATATTAAATTTGATATATAATCTTGAATGGAATTGATCTAAATCAATGCATAACACTACATATGCCAGTTAAACCAGGGACCATATGCACACAGGGTTAGATTTGTAAAACTCTAACAATCTAAATATGTAAAAGTCTATAATTAGATTAGAACTTTTGCTGTTAATATGCAGGCAAGTTAGATTTGCTATATTGGACTATAATAAATTATTTTAATGGTCATGATAGGAGTATAGAATTGTATGTTTATTATGCAAACAATATTTAGGCACAGTAAACTAATTAGATCTGCATAAAAATATTTAGTGTGCTTAGGGCAGTCTAACATTTGTATTACACTGATTTATTTTATGTGATAATGGCCAATTTTTTAAATTTGGATGACTTACTAGAAATAAGAACATTTAAATAATTATTAGAACCCCTTAAGGATTCATTATCTGATAAAGATGTTAAAAATATTGACTTTATATACCATTATTCATCAGGACTTAATGGTTGCCCAATTTTGTCTGAAATATAAATATGTGTCATTCTGCAATATTTAGCAACAAAATAATTTTAAAAATATAACTGTGATACATTGAACATCTATTAAAGCAGTGTATCACTTATGCTCAGTTTATAATGTAGTTGATGCTTTATATGCACATATAAGTGAATATGTAATTTTTTCAGATACACCTCATGGTTTCTGAGCTATGAAGATTAATTGTTATGCTATGGTAAATTATCTAAATGGTTCTAATTATATTTCTAGATTTTCCTCAATTTGTTTGTTTTTTGAAAAGTTAAACATATATGTATAATTAGAAATTAGAATGGAATATATTATATGCTAATACTATAATAATTGATAAGACATAATTAATACATACACATTGGGAAAGAGAAAGAAGGTTATGACCATCATTAGTACAGGCTATATGTATTAGTCAGGAACAAAAAATAGCATGTGATTATTCCATTATAATCATGTCATCTATATGCATATATAATAACAGGCTAAAGTGGTTAAATTATACAGCTTTGCAGTGAAAAAACCAACCAGAAAGCCACACTGTATGAAACTGTCACTGTTAGCTTTTCTAGAAATATAAATTTAGAATTCCATAATTTGATTTGTTGCATTTATATAAAAAATTAGTTATTCTAATTATCGTTAAAAGTCTATAAATATAAAGTTTGCCTGCATATATGCATAATTTTTTAATGCAAGGGCCATATATGGACCTGCATTTAAAAATGAGCTGTTTGAATACCAGAATTCTTGTAAGTATAAATCAAAACTGTCTGTATACAAAACTTTTAAACCATTTTTAAACTGCTGAATAATATTAAATAATAATACAATCTTTAATTCCTTCGACATACAATAGTTATAGAGTTTATGGATCAGTTTCCTTTTTTTGGAAAATCTAAAATGAGGATAAACTTTTTTTATCAATGAAAGAATACTGCTGAATATGTTTAAAATACATGATTTTAAGGAAATAGAATCAACCAAATAACTTTCAGCCCTGTCCCTGTATATATACCCCCTGCCCTTAGTGTCATAAATTTTCACTTGAAATTTCGAAAACTGCCATTTCTGAAGAAATCAATCAAGTGGATACCAATCAAAGAGATAAAAAATAAATGTAAAAGGTTATAATTATATTAAGCACTGCCATTGCATTATTTGACAAATCAAAATGCTGCTACAACAGGCATTTAAAAGTATGTTCAACAAAAAAAAAAAGGAAAAATATTAGTACTGTCTAAATCCCAAATTTGACGAATGCTGCAACACCCAGCATTTAGAAATATTTTTAAAAGCTAGTTAAATCATCATTTACATTTTACAAATTAAAAAATCTATTTCATTAGACCAACATACAGTTAATCAGTTTAAATTACAAGAAAACAAACTAACAAATTAATTTTAACATGTGTTAGCGACCAATCGCGAATTTGGACAGTTCGTGATCAGTCCAACGAAATTGAAAACTATACAAACATGACACCTCACTTATACTCAAAAAGATTTGTTTACAAAATTAAATATAACACGCTTTAACAATAAAATATCAGTTAAACAAATCTAAAAACAATACTAAAAGATTTTGTTATATAGTATATACAATTGATTGATATAAAACGTTATCTAACATTTTTATATTAGTAAATTTCATATATAATTAAGTTACATTTAGAACAAAATATATCCATATAATCTTTCCATGGAAGTTTTAGGTATATAGCTTGCTATCTATCACGCCTCGTCTGAACTAATTTTAAGTCAACCAAAATTGAAAATACTAAAATTTAGTATTTTCTGACTCAGAAAAGAATTCGAAGTAATTGGAAAAAATCGTCAGTGTAGTTTTTAAATGAATAAAACCAATAAATCTAAATTATTAAATCAGGAAAATCAGACACAAACTAAGTAATGTCTGACGGACAAAAATATTATAAGACCAATTAACGCGATTTTATAAAAATTGTCAATGTACTTTTCAAAAAATTAATAAAATCTATTTAAAAAGATCGCTAATACTCAAATTTAGTATTTTCTATAGTGATTGACATACAAATTGTAACATATGACATACAACTTGTAGCAGGGGACATACAAATTGTAACATATGACATACAAATTGTAGCAGGGGACATACAAATTGTGACAGGTGACATACAATTGTAACAGGTGACATACAATTGTAACAGGTGACATACAATTGTAACAGCTGACATACAAATTGTAACAGCTGACATACAAAGTGTAGCAGAAGACATACAAATTGTAACAGATGACATACAATTGTAACAGCTGACATACTAATTGTAACAGTCAGGTGACATACAAATTGTAACAGCTGACATACAAATTGTAACAGGTGACATGCAATTGTAACAGCTGACATACAAATTGTTGCAGTTTTCTTTTACAGAACTATCGTATATGGCTCTAGAAGAGTTAAATGATTTATTTATGGAACTTTATAATGAATAGTTTTACTATAATAATTTAGTGGTATATTTTAGTAAATATTTACCCACTTCGTTTTAAGGAAAAAAAATACATCAAACTGCCTTCGTGTATTCCGTTACTATATTCAGTTCATTTAAAATAAAATAATATAAAAATATATCAATATATGTAGTACATAGAATACATAAAATAAAACGTTATAAAATAATGTCAAAATATAAAATAGATATTGTAATACAATAATTGTTACTTGTTGCGAAGCCGAACAAAAATAATTTTTTATTTTATATCATCAAAGTCTATTTCTGTCTGATTGAGTAATATGTAAGTCAAAAAAAATTATTTGTGAAAGCGACCAGAATTGGCAGTACTGATAACTCTAAATAACGGCAAATTCTGTGTCCTGAGGCTTCTGAAAAGAATAAGAGGAGAAATGTGACATTGTTTTTAAAATATATCCATATGATAGAAGCAGTCAATTAATGGGAAATAAATAAGTATGAATAAAAACCAAAAAAATACAGGATAAATACATATAAAAACCATCAAATTATAGATATTTATAAATGTTTTATTATTTGGCTAAACTTTGGTGAACTCTGCTAAAAATACAACGTGGACAAAAGGAGAGTAGTAACTATATTCTCCCCTTCTTTCAAGGTACTTCCGCTTTAAGGCTACACACTACAAATTTGTAAAAAAACATTGAGACTAACAATAGAAAACGATTTGATATACCAAATTAATAATATCCAATGTCAACGCTACTGAGTGTCAGGAAGAATTCATAAATACCTCATTTTATTTATTTTAAAATCTGAGCGTAATACGTTATTGTCATCATCTCTATCTTTAATTTAAAATGTCTAATTCCTATATATGCTATTATTCAGGATTTTAATCGTAAATATTATGTTTAAATTTTAAATTAGCCGGCAGTAATGAACCTTACTGGCCGTCTAAAAATATTACTTCCGCCTCTCACTCAATCAATTAATCCTTTATTGTAGTAAACTTACAAAATATTGAACAGTGGTTTAAAAAAACTAAAATATAACACTGATAAAACGCTATTTAACACGGTTATGATAAAATGTACATAGTGTGGCACAAATAGTCAACATTTCTTTTACAAATCAATTTCGAGTCGTCCCCACGATGTGTACAAGCGAGCTTTTTTGTTTTCACTTTCCTGTTCAGGCTCACTATTTTCCTTTGATCTTTTATTCCGTGACACGCTAACTTTGTGGGACTCAGATAACCACCATTCTGCTTTGTCGGACATCGAACTTGAACAAGCACCTTCGGATATTCCTGTTTTTGATAGAGCTTTTGAAAAGCTTGCTAGGCTGTTGTCGTCTTTGTAGCGGATGTACCGCTTCACGCTCGCTTCCGACTTATGGCCAGTTACTGCACAAATATCTACACAACTGAAACCCGAATCGTGTAATTTCGTCACTGCAGTAACCCTCACACAGTGATTCGTATATACTTTTGACAAACCAGCCTTTTTCGATAATTCATTCATGAATCGACCTAGCCAGTCTTTTCCTCTTATGGCTTTGCCGCTATACCATTCCGTTTCAGAAAATTTGTTTAGAGGTTTCGGAAACAATGAATCATTTTCCCTTAATTTTGAAAGGTAGACGTTCAGTGCTTGCAAAGGGCAACATTCAGCATTTTCTACGCATTCATACATTCTCGCCTGCTTAATGTCTTCGTATGCCGATCGTTTCATAGAAGCAAGACGATTTTTTGATTGAAGGCCTTCAGAAATATATCCATATTGGCGCTCATCTGAATCCGCACCAAACGATATGCTTGTTTTTTCATTATTCGTAAGTGCTCTCGCCCACGCTGTCCGAAATGCAATAATATGTTGAAGATAACTTCATCTTGAAGTTGTGTAGGGTTCTCTCTTTTAAAATAGCACTTCAATTTGACCATGTCTTCTTTTTCAATCGAGTCAAATCTTTTTTCTTGTCCACCATTTTTTATATACTTGCTCGCTAATGCCTTTAGCATCTTATTTGTTGACACGAATGCAGAACCGTTGATTATATTCACATTTTTTGAGACCGGCGCTGAAATTAAATACCTGTGTATGGCGGCTTTTATACATCCAAGTGATGATGGCGAGTAATATCCCCCGTCTTGTTTTCTTAAAGATGAATAGAAAAATCTAAGATAATCACCAAGAAGGGACTCGTCCATTGCTTCAATATCTTGCGACATGTTTTTTTCAGTCAGAAAGTCTTTGAACTTTTTGACATATTGTTTAATGTGAATCTTAGAACTCTCCGTTACTTCTTCTAGCTCCATCTTATCCATTTCCTCTCGTATTCCGTTAGGCAAACCATTCGTGTATCCATTGTTGTTTTCGGGTAATTGAAATTCATCTATCATTTTTTGTATTTCAGACTCTTCCATTCCACTAATCATTTCATTAGGGATCAAATTAAAATCTAATAGACCACACCAGGCCATAATTAATTTATGCGCTAAATGAAACAAATTATAAATAACAACTTTCTGTAATCAATATCGTATTTAATTTTGAAATGATATTAATACTACTTTAATTTTGCTGGCAATAATCACGAATCAATATTTGTTTAAAAATCCTGAATAATAGTAATACTATATGGATTTTGCAGGCAGTAATGATCCTTATGGCTTCAGCCGCTACGCGGTTTTAGCCATATTGATCATTACAGCCTTTAAAATCAATATAGTATTGGTATATTATTTAACCAAATATATTTTGGAACATTCTGGCATCCCACATATTATGTCATCATTCTAGTCGTGTAACATTTTCTGTTTTCAGAGCGCGAACTGGTTTAACATAGTATTACATAATTTATTTAATCTATTTTCAAATACTCTATAATATTTTATTATTTTGAAGGTTTCCCCAAAAACCTTGGTTACTTAGATCTCAGCGTTATACGAACATTAACAGATAGAAAAAGTGTATTATAGGAGTAATTTTATGATTATTCAAATTAGACAAAAGATTGAGTTCCCTTTGCCACTTACGGAAGTCCCCAGTAGAGTTTGTAATCAATGTATCTGTAACATTGTTGGTATCAAAAGTGGCCTTGTTGGTATCAACGGTGACAATGGCGGTATCAACGGTGGCATTCTTGATATCAATGGTGTCATTGTTGGTATCATTGGTGTCATTGTTGGTATGAATGGTGTCATTGTTGGTATCATCGGTGTTATCGTTGGAATCAACGGTGCCATTCTTGGTATGAATGGTGTCATTGTTGGTATCAATGGTGTCATTGTTGGTATCAATGGTGTCATTGTTGGTATCAATGGTGTCATTGTTGGTATCAATGGTGCCATTGTTGGTATCAATGGTGTCATTGTTGGTATCAATGGTGTCATTGTTGGTATCAATGGTGTCATTGTTCGTATGAATGGTGTCATTGTTGGAATCAACGGTGGCATTGTTGGTATCAATGGTGTCATTGTTGGTATCAATGGTGTCATTGTTGGAATCAACGGTGGCATTGTTGGTATCAATGGTGTCGTTGTTGTTATCAATGGTGTCATTGTTGGAATCAACGGTGGCATTGTTTGTTTCTACGGTGGCTTTGTTCGTATCAACCGCGGCATTGTTTGTTTCTTCGGTAGCTTTGTTGGTATCAACGATGGCATTGTTTGTTTCTTCGGTAGCTTTGTTGGTATATACGGTGACATCGTTTGCATCAACAGTCACAGTGGTAACATCCTGTGGAAAGTATGTATTTTCGTATCGTTTCATGATATAGTACAGCACGTGTTCATGACAGGGGTGTCTGTGAATATTACGCCACAGCATAGTACATCGGTGCATCCACGTCTCTCCGATCCTGTAGGCGTAGCAGGTGCAGGCGGTGATGTCGGGTTGTTTGGACTGAAGGGTGGACACTGCGTTTAGGCAGGCCAACCGATACTTCCGGAGGCAGCCTGGAATGTTCCTGTCTGATTGGGGAATGAAGTGGGAGGAAACCTTGTCAAATATTTAATCATAATTTTTAGAATATTATATAATCAAATAAGTAATTCTATAAAATAGATAAATATTACTAAATGTTAATTTGCTTATTTATCGCGCAAAATATATTATTGACTAGTTATAATTAAACTATTCGATAATAGACAGCACGTGCCAGCTTGACACACGAATTATAAACAACTAAACTATTCGATGGTAGACAGCACGTGCCAGCTTGACACTCGAATTATAAACAACTAAACTATTCGATGGTAGACAACACATGCAACCTTCACACACGTATCATAAACAACTAAACTATTCGATGGTAGACAACCTTCACACACGTATCATAAACAACTAAACTATTCGATGGT
>JAUZND010003778.1:0-12071 GCA_034780555.1 Coelogynopora nodosa
ACAAAAAAGAGATTGAGAGAGAGAGAGAGAGAGAGAGAGAATGAGAGAGTGAGAGAGAGAGTGAGAGAGTGAGAGAGATAGTAAGAGAGAGAGAGAGAGGGAGGGAGAGAGACAAAGATAAAAGCTGGAGAAAGTAAAGCTCTACCCCCACCTGTACATGACCCCTGCACGCTCTCCCAACGCCGACACCAACGCTGCATCGATCGCCATCTCCAGATCCACCGGAGTAGCATCCACTTGGAGAGCATCGGGAGGGAACACCCCGAGACAGCGCTCCCGATAGCTCTCCGTCTTCTGGGTCATGAAGGCGTGCAGACCCACCAGCCGCTGGACCCAATAGTCGCTGAGAAGGGGAGTTCTGACCGCTAGTCGACTGCCCAGAGCTTGCTGGGCGGAGGGCAGGACCAGTTGGAATTCGAAACCTTCGATGTGTTCACTGGTTTCCTTGCTATTAAAGGGAGAGGAGAGTGGTGGAAATTAATCAAATAGAGGAAATAAATAGCTTGTTGTAGTAGTTGCACTAGACTAATCGTTTATTAATTATAATTCAATATCATGATAAATATAATGAAAACATAAAATTAGAATATTATGGCGGTACAAAGGCCCAGCGCGGGAATCTCTAAATATATAATGAAAGTGATTTATCTCAATAATCTATCAGAAATCTCATACAATTCATATTTATTTTGCAATTGTCTAAGAAATTCATTTTAGCGTTAGCCTATAAAAGTTATATTTAGGATATTTCTTGTTTAACTTGCATTTCTTATTAATTCTTGATATCTCAAAGTATTCTTGATGACAGCACCAAAAGATCCGCATGTATATAGACCCAAATTAAGAACCGTCACTTCTAAGTGCACCCATTCCCCTCTCTCTTACCCCTGGCCGGATCCCACAATATGAACACCTCTGTTGAGACACAGCCGCCCCAGTAGACTGTGATAGCCCAGCAGGTTGGTGAAGGTCAGCCCCTCACTTGCCTCCATCACCCGGTGAACCTGGTCATCGTAGGAGTCACTATCGGCCACAAGACGGGCTTCCGGCATCGTGCTCATCTCCTCTTCTAGTTCAGCTGATCGATAAATATACTTCTTTTACTGTTATAGTTTAAATGGATGGACCGCTGTTTACATCTGTCATGCACACCGTAATTATCGATTCATCAAGAAATTCGATAAAATAAATATCTACTATAAGCTATGGCGGACCAAAGGGTTCAGTGTGGAAATGTTTATAGAGAATTAAACAGGTTTATCTGGTTTAAATTGTAAAATTTAGAGATTCTCACACTGAACCCGTTTGTCCGGCATAATAAACATCTCATTTGCACATAATATGATTATTGAGAGATATTATAATATGTAAGACATTGGAATATTAGTGAAAAGTGAAATGACACTATCACGCGCTGTATGATGCTCATCCAATTAGAATGTAGTAAGCTGACCAATAGGATTCTAGATGATAAAGACACTTTTAATTGACACATTTTCCACTGAAAATTATAGTAATTTATGTTTAAACTGCAATTAAATTCGTTTGTTTTTAAAAACTATTGAAATATTGTTTTTATAATACACATTTTTGGAAATATACTATAATTCTTTTTCTTATACAATACAATTTTAAAATGCTAAAATTTTCAGTATTTTAATTTATATTATTCAATATTCAATTACTAATCTTTATGCCCATAATTTCAAATAGGTAAAACAGGAAGATATTCGTTTAGCCACAATTTAAAAACTATTAAGAAATGTGAAATAATTTTCCGAATTTAAAGCCAGTTAGTAAAATACAAATTGTAACCATCATGTTTCCCTCATTATCGATCAATTAAATGATCTGAATAATTAAGTTTTCAAAGGTTTAAATACTGAAACAGGTATTGATTGCTCAAATGATCTAATTACATTTAAATATAATAATGCGGACAGGACTAACAAACTGTCATAATTTTCATATTCATTTCATTTTCATAATAATTATCATATTAACACAATTCGACCTTGATTCAGGAAGACTGAATCAATATTCAACAGTAAGATGTTTTTTGTGAGTCAGATGAACAGTTCTTAAAATTGTTTATTAATGCAAAATTTCTAATTAATAAAATAAATAAAGTCAATATCGCTTATCGATTATTTCAGTACATATTTAATTTTTAAATGTATACTATTTATCTACTATAATTTGCTATATCCTTAATCTACAACATAGAGAGACTGCGACAAAGCCTTACTCATGAAAACCTGAGTCTTCTCGCCCAGACTGTAGGTGGAGACGAGGTCATAGGCGGCGAACTCTGGGAGCGAATCTCGCTCGCTCTCTGCCAACACTTGTCCACTCTCGCCTTGCAGACTGATCAGAGCGCTCTCAGCCTCGGCCACTACGGCTGCACAGCGAATAGCGAGCCAGGCTGAGCGTCGCAGCCGTTGTTCAGGTGTTGCTTCCAGAGCTCGGAGTGCCTCCTGTTGCTGCTTCTTCTGGACGTGTACAATGAGTTTATCTATCTATATATATAGTATTGATTTATTCAATATTGACTTTATCAATAATAGTGTTTAATATGGCTACTACTGTATAATTAAGTAGTAGTATAATATTAAATATTAGAAAAATTAGCTTAAAAGTTGTTAATATTTAAATTATGTATTAACTGTTATAATATGTTATTATAGAAAATGACTGTTGTCAATAAATTATCATATCAGTCAATTGTTATTGAAGTTTTGAAATGATTAATTAAAATATTTGTGTTATAGACTAAACATATTTTTTGTAATTAAAGAATAATAGAAATTAAGGAGCTCGTTTATAATCTGCTGTATTTCAGTAATTTCTTTAGTAATTTTCAGTAACTTTCAGGAATTTCAATTACACATATGTTATTCATTAAGGTAGTTTTATTTTTGCATAAAGTTATAAAGTCATACATATGATACAGACGGCAACTATTTGCCCATTCAAAAAACTTTAAAATTAGCATAAACAATGTAAACGTGAATAAATCTATTTCAATTAAATAAAAATAATATAATTCCAAATAATAACAAAACAATATTGATAAAATAAACAGAAAAGTCACAATGAGTCAAACGATAATAATTAACAGGAAGCACAGCAGATAATAACAAGCTACAAACTGTCTAATTAAAGACATAACTCATTGAATATATATATATAGGACAACACTTAAATCGATGTACAATGATACGGCAAACATTAATACGTATAAAACAAATGTAATTATAGGTACATATAAAGCAAAGCAACTGCGAAGTACTTTAGCAAGTCGGTGATTTTCAAGTGACGACATCAGTGTTTTGTAGAAGCCGCAAGTAGCACAACAAATAAATACTCTAAAACAGAACTCGGCAAATTTCTACAAAAGCAGATATAGCGGCACACTATGGGGTATGTCTATATGTACATCTAGTCAATATAAGCAAGCAAATATCGAGTTGCATTTTAAACTTTGGGTATAATAATGGCGGAGAGACGAAGGAGAGATTCAATTGATAAAACTATACAAAATTCAGAAAATAAACTAAATATTTTAAAAAGTATAGAGAGAGAGAATGACTGAGAGAGATAGAGTGATTGAGAAAGGAGGAGATGGGGAGTAAAACAAAGAACAGAAAAAGTGGGAAAGAAATTATAGTATAGAGGATCCTACTGAGAGTAGCCTATACATGATATGTGCGCAAATTAGACACAATTACTTTTTTGTACATTTAGCCAGTATCTCCAATCAAATTGACAAATATATGATGGATACATTCACCAAATATACACTCTGGTTGATGGGTACAAGTTACACAATATACACTTCAACCAATTTGTAATGATAATAATGTATTTAAAAATTTTAGAGAAGCAAAACTATTTGCGTTGACGAGGTATAGACGGGTATGATTGGTGGAGGAGAGTGTAAAGAGGAGTAGAAGAAAGTGTTGAAGGCGGGAGGAGAAGGGGAGGAAGGAAGAGGAGAGGGGATTCTTCAAAAGAACATGATTGACCTTTGAATATCAGTAAAAAAATCATATATAAATTACGAAAAACTTCGTTTGAATATTTGATAAAATATTTTTAGAAAATCACATAAAAAGAGAAAAATCAAAATATAGAGTAGAAATGAAAACGAATCAAGTGAAAGTGAAATTGAGTGAAAAAGAAAATACATTTTAGATAAATCTAATAAGACATTTTGAGCTAAACAAAAGAAAGCAAAGAGTGGCAAACTAAAGAAGGCAGAAAGGGATGGGCCTGGGAAGGTGGCCGAGGATGCAACTCCTAAATCTCACCACTTCTTCAATCTCAGGATCAACAACGACCTCCTGAGAGTCAACCTCCATCTTCTCTTCCCCTTGTTGTTCACTTTCGTGTTCCTCCTCCTCCTCTCCCAGTTCAGATGGAGGGGAGTCGAGGTCACTGGTGGAAGCTGGTCGTGACCCGGCAACAGAGCCGTCTTCACCCGGCTTAGAGGAGACCAATCAATCAAGAATCAGACCAATGAGGCCACCTAATGTGTTGTGAATCTATACCTAGTGGACTATTTGTAGTGTATTGTTGAACTGCTACAATTAATTTGTAATGTTATGCATATTATAGTCATTTTTCTGCTATTTCGGATAGGTTCTTACAAACATTGACACTGCAAAATCTGTTTAAAATAGTTTAACGTTTTCCAGTAATGTATTTTTCTGTGTTTGAATATAACAAAGCCTTAATATTTCCATACTTGAAAATTGTATCTATTTCAAAATTGCCTGCTTTTCTAAACATAGATTATTATTTAGAAATAGGTACGTGTAATAAAACAATTCTTTATTACTTATTTATTAAACCGATTATTATTCATAGTTCAAGAATAAGGTTTAGTAAATTTGAAACTTTTGAATTCCATTATAATAATGTTAAGTAAACAAAAGATAAAAACCAGTTAGATATTATATTATATTGGGGACGATGAAAGATTGATTATTATTTTATCAAATTCCAATAATATAGGAAAAATACAGAAGAAAAGTTCATAAAATTGTCCGTTTGGAATATGAGCATCAGTGGTAGAATTAAATACAAAACGCAAGATCTATATATATATATATTCCTTAACTATTTAATATTTCTACATTTATATTTTAGTATTATATTTAGGTCTAAGTTTCAAATCTTCGATTGAAATCTTCAAATATTAAAGCCATTTTAAATTTGAACATTTGAAATGGTGAATAAGAGTTTCCAAACAAGGAAGCCGACTGCAACAGTTTTATTAATTTAAAAATATAAAATAAAATTGATTCCAGCTTCAGAATATTGAACGCGACACTATTGGAAATCAATATGAATAATACACTATTGATCACATTATTTCATATTGGATTCTTGAATCAATGGATGCCGATTCAGATGCCAAACAGACCTACCTGTTCAACCACACATCACATGCTTCAGGAGAAAGTAAGTTATCACAGACAAAACAAAAAACATACTTTAGATCGGACTGTCACATAAATATTGATTAACAAAAAGATTGCATATTAACTTGGTTAACAGTGTGTTAATGGGAGTACAAATTATGTTAACTTTAAATTATAGGTTATGAAAGTTAGAGTTGACATGTTGGTTTCAAGACACAAGAATGTTACGCATGCAGCCGTTGACTAATACAGACAAAAACAGAAATAAAAGGTGACTTATTGTCACTTCCCAATTTACATTAGGTTAGAAGGATCAATGCGTATACTTATTAAACATATATATTAATACTAAACTGAAATTTTTCACAATTTTTCCTAAAATAGAGGTCTAGCATTTCGGTAGTGATTTGTGAAGCTCAAAAGTAAATATATCGCACTATAACAATGAGTAAGTAAGCTGAGTTTACAAAACCAAATCTAAGCTTTGCATTATCATAACATTTAAACAGAATTATTAATTACGGTGCGTATATTTTGAATATGTTAAAATAAATATATGTTAGTGTTAAACAAAACAGTTTTACAAAACAGCGACGATAGAATTATGTATTTCAAAATGTAATTACAAAATAACCTTTTCAGAATTAGAAAATAAGTTTCAATCTTAAAATTACCTCAATTGAGTATTTTAACATGTCGAATATTAATCTTTGATTTTTTTAATACTTTTTTTAAGTAGCATTTCAACTACAGAATGATTCAAAATCTATAAATAATGAAGAAAATATTCACTGCGAAAAACCAGTAAAACACTGCAAACTGGTCGCAAAACAGGCCTTTGCCGTAAATCTATGAGCGATGATGAGTCGTCATCAGCAGAATGAAATATATGGATTATACATGTATAATAATATATATAATAATAATAATATGGATTCTGCATCATAAGTATACAAAATGAACACGAATTCTGCATCAGCAGCATAAGTTGCCATATTGCATGGATCTCTATAAACACTGGATGTTGAACAAGAAAAACAAATTCAAATCAAAAAGTGACAGACGAGGAATCAATACAGTCACAGGAGAGCGGAAGAGGAAGAATCGACGCTTCTGACTACAATTGTAAAGGAAATACAGAAAAGCCTATTGGAGAAATTGACCTTGAAAGATTCAAAAACACAAAGTAGAAATCAAAATTATGAAAAATATTGGCATATTTAATTAAATGAAAAATGCCGATTGAATGGAACGAATTGAGGAAAAAGTAGAACATTTTAAAAAAGATACTCAATTTTTCATCTATAATGTTTACCACCTGAATTGAATTAAAAATTCGAACTTGGCGTCATTTATTTACTCCCAAACGTCCTTGAACTTGTTGACATCGACTCAAAAAAGTTTCTCAGTTCTTTGTAATAATGTTAATAGAAGTTCCAAGTGGTAGCAGTAAAATAAAGTTTTTATACTATATATATATATACTCACAAGGTAAGAAAAAATTTATAATGTAGCTAGATTAATTCGAAATAGTTGATGCTGAATTCATATTCATTGTGTGTACTGCTGATGTAGAATCCATATTCTTTTGCGGCCAATGATGTAGAATCCATAAATTTCATACTACTATCATCGTCAATGATGAGTCATCACAGTCTACTCAGAAAGTGGTCGTCTTTCTACACTCTACATACCTGTGCCGCCGAGGGTGCCTTCTTGGGGGAGGATGAGCGACCACCCTTGCCCCCGCCTGGTGCCATCGACCCCTCCTCCGCTCTGAGATGGGGGTTCTGAGGGGGCAGAGGACGCGGTAGGCCCATCACACTGCCGTCTGGCTCCACAGAGGCACGGCCAGTGGCTACCAACAGCGCTGTGGACAGCTCCAGATAGAATTCACGGAGCAGGCTGCAATGAAGTTGGTTATGGGGAGGGGGGGTCAATATAATGATGTTCACATCGGGTCATACATAATCAATTATAACTTACCCCAGATCACCATGGTTCTGGAAAGTGATCTTCATCCCTTCCAAGAAAGTTTTGGTCACTGTCTTCAGGGTCAGATGTTCAGCGTGCATTAGCTGACGCTGAATCTTACCTGGAATGAATGGCCGAAAATACTAATTATCATTAAGATATGTCTACGTCATTAAATATCACAGAAATCATGAGTAGTAGAGAGAGGGTGGATTTTGAGAACAAAAGGTAACTTATCACCACAACTCTTCTCAATTATCAATCGACCCAGCTATAACGGCGCCTGATTTAGGGATTTAACAAAACTAAAACATAAAAGCCCGATGTTCTTATAATACTGTCCAATATTGAGAACAGTTAATAATTAAATATTTACATATTTCAAATAGAACAGGTATTATAATATATAAACACAACTAAATAAAAACACAGCTGCACATTGTAACAAGAATGCAATAATATAACACAAACTTAAAAGTAAAATTATAGAATGTTCAAATATATTTCATATTATTTTCAACTTCTAAACTATTTCAGAAAACTGAAAGTTAACATTACATTGTCATGTTTTAGTAAACATCATGTTATTAGTAGTAAATAAAAGGTCGATTCCGCTCACAACTACAGTCCCCAAACCCGCCTGCATCTTCTTACCAATCGTGAGGATGAGTTCGCACTCCAGAGCGGGTGTCCGGGAGACCATGACGTGGGAGAGAGTGAGTCCAGTTGTGAGCACTCCTAGAGCCTCTAGCCAGGGTTGGACATCGGTCAGGGGTCTTCTGACGATGTTGAATGGACAAAAGGAGCAAAGGGTGGGGTGAAGTGGTATCTAAGCAATATAATTAAGCAGTTCAGTTGGACACAATAAAGTTCCTAAAAGTGTTAAATATACTCCTCTTAAAAATACTTATTATTAACACATTGTAATTATATATCTACTAATATAAAGCATAACATATTTGAAGAAACTACTCCTCTACCTTGACTTTAATTTGAATACAACATTGAATACATTGAATAATACATTTCAGACATTTTAAAATTACCAAAATGTATTCATATAGGTACTTATGTCATTTCGTATATACTATAGGCCATTACAGAAATCCTACATACAAACATATAAAATCATTTTATGAGTGCTGTTTATTGAATAATGTTCTATAATACATTATATTTCTAAATATTGATACCTCTAACTATGATATAGACGACTTTGAACAATACACGTCAGTTGACCTACTTAGCCTGTTGCCTGGCAGCTAGGATAGCCAGAGTGTGTCCAATCCTGAGCTTGACATGGACCAGAGTAGCGAGCAGTGGATGATAGGTGTTGCGCAGAGGGGGGCAGAGAGTGGAGAGAAAGAGTCGGCCCGGTTGACGTTCCACCCGTTCTCCCAGATGTTCAAACTGTTAAAAAGAGTGCAGAGGGATTCATTACAGAAAGCGTGATACTCTCGACAACATTTTTCACTTTTTATTAACTTTCCTGTGCTCAAGCATAGTCTAGTACATCACAGGGGGCGGCATTTAGGGACCTCTATATGGGAGGCATAGATTAGAAAACGCTTGTACAGTCATAATGATATGTCTCATCATCCGGATCAGATGGCCAGAGTGAGTCTCATAAGGTAACAGCTATATGGAGACTTATAAATAATGTGGGTACTTAAATGCAACATATTCTAAAACCAATAATGCCCTTATAACAAATGAATAAGTAATAAATTAGGCATTAGGCGTCGTTACTCATTTGATGGTAATCACTAAATTTTATAACATTAATAAGTAACAAAATACATTTATCGTCTTGAACACTAATTTAGCCAGAAATAAATGAAAGGTGACAACGCCCCCCCCCCCACCTACCAGCATCAACAGGTTCATTTGAACAGTGATGTAGGTGTTGAGTTTTGCCTCTAAATGGTCCGCATCAGCATCACTATTCGAAGTCATCAACTCCAGATCTGTCAGCTCGAGTTGGCCCTCCAGATCCAGATAGCGGGCTCCAAGGGAGGGGTTCTTCACCTCCGATAGAGTCATCTTGGTCTCCTGGGTACACGGAGGAGGACGGGAAGTTGGGTGAGAAGAATGGAGTTTCTCGGTGTTCCATTTTTAACATTTCAGCAGATATTATTATCATCAGTTGTGTTTTACATTAAAGATATGAATGAGCAAAATAATAATAATAAACAGAATCATTTGTGAACTTTATTGTGTAACGTAATATTTATTCCTGATATCCGTACAATAGAAATAAAATAATGGGCAAGAGTGAAAACATGACTGTTTATTTTTATTCAGTCCTGATGTAATCATTTTTTACAAATTTAAGATATCAGATAAAAATAATGTCAAAAGAATTTAGATTCTCACTCTGGAGGAATTTGTTATTGATTAATAATTATTTATTTGTCCAAACCATTATATTATACATTAATTCTTACATAATTATTTATAAATTCTTAAGAAATATTACAAAAATTATATTTCCCATAATACAACTCATCAAATTTTATATTATTATATTTTTACAATTAAAGTTAATCAAAATACTAAGAAAAAATCAGAGAATATAAACCAAACAAAATCGACACACAAATATGTGAGGATAACGAACAAGTTATGAGTCCGTTTAATAAGCAGGCTATATAGGCTAGCTGTCCCTCAACATGGCTAAACCTAACATGGAACACTCTGGAAGAAAGAATTATTATATAATTAATTTGTCTAATAGATTTTTTTAATTGTTCAACATTTTAAATTGCTTTTTATTTGATTAATAAGTGTATATCTAACATATAACTTTGTAAATTGAGACATTTACTGAAGTTATCAAAACAAGAAGCGCATAGAAAATTCAGTAACAAGTCGTTCTACTTGCGCTGTGGACCGTAAGTCTAAAGAACATGAAACTTAATTTTTCGAGTTGATCGTCATGAATCCCTCCATCTAGCGGTCGATTTCACACAGCTTCTAGCGAGCAGTATTTGTGGGAACCATATATCATGCATTAGTCAACAATAAACAAGCTCTCACCTGCCGCAGCTCAACAGCCCTCTCCACCGGCTGTCCATCAATCTGACTCAACTGAGCCAGCAGACTCAGGAACAGCGCCTTGGTCTCCAGGTCACCGCAGGCCTCCGCCTCAGATACTCCAGCCAGACAGCTGGGTCCGGCCTCAGGAGTGTCCAGCCGCACGCTCTTGGTGCTTCCTGTATCACATCATGAGAGGAAGGGGGGGATGTAACTGGGGCAGAATCCACCCTACGTATACTACTTTTGGCAGAGGGTGACCACATCTTTGCAAACAAAATGTGCATTGCTGTACTGTGAGTAGAGATGTATAGAAGTAAAATTCTTAACATTTTAATTAATTTTTCCTAAAAAATGTAAGGCATACAAACAGAACAAATAAAAATATTTATAGCTTTGAATATACAAAACAATATTTCACAATAAAGTGAGGTAGACATGGCCGGTAAATTGGATTGTTTTTCCAAAATGTTACCAAGATAAGCGGAAATAATTCCAATTTTTAAATTGCTTTCCATGAACTAGGCAGTACTAAAAATATATATACTTCAATTTACAAATTTGTTACAAGATTTAGTTAAAAATTCAAAATATTCATATTTTTTCTAACTGTTATCAATAATTGCAAGGTGCCGGAGATCGGACAACGGAAGAATGACTTCAATTAAATCATTACAGATATTAGTGTCACCTAAATATGAAATGCAAGTATCAATTCACCTGGTGCTTATCTGAGATCAAACACAGGTCACAAGGAATTTTAAATGCACTATGTTATTTTAAAACTGGCTCTAATATGAAAAATAAAAATATGTCAGTTAAAACAACAAATTCTACTGAGTTCTGACCTTGGAAGTTCCAAAATGAATCCGCTAATGTTTATTAGTCTTCCTTGGAGTTATACACTTTGAAATATAATAGAAAAACATATTGATTTAAATAGTTTAATTCATCATAAATTTACAATAAATATTATGAATAATATTAATATGGATAATTATAAATATATTCCACTCTATTGTAATGAGTATCTGCATGTTTGTGTGAGACAATGGTTTTTAAATAAAATGTTGAACGCCAGATCAGTAACATAATATCTATATATCAGAAATATAAAATAACCACTTCTAATTACAATACGTAGGAAAATATTTCATTTGATAATATATTTGTTGATACCTGTAAAGTAGGCTAAAGTGGGAGAACATTAAATGTATCTAAGAATAAATCATGAGTGCGAATAGAGACAGAGGTAGAAAGAGAGACAGAGACAGTGAGAGAGACAGAGACAGTGAGAGAGACAGACAGAGACAGAGACAAAGAGAGAGATATTGAGAGACATAGACAGAGAGAGACAAAGACAAATAAAGAGACAGAGACATGGACAGAGAGAGAGACAGAGACAGAGAGAGACAGAGACAAAGAGAGAGACATAGAGAGACATAGACAGTGAGAGAGAGATATAAACAGAGATGGAGACAGAGACAGTGAGAGAGACAGATACAGAGAGAGACAGAGAGAGAGAGACAGAGAGAGAGAGAGAGAGAGAGAGAGAGAGAGAGAAAGAGATAGAGAGAGAGAGAGAGAGAGAGAGAGGAAGGGGAAAGAGAGAGAGAAGTACAGCCAGACAGC
>JAUZND010003779.1:0-12070 GCA_034780555.1 Coelogynopora nodosa
TTTAATAATTCTTGGTGACCGGTATTTATAATGAAAAAGCCTCGAACCAAGCAAGCGTTATGAAAATCAATAATTATTATGATATGTTTAATAATCATCGGCGTTTTTTTTATGCTTAAAATCATGACACATCTGGCATCGGCGAAAAGTCAGATATAATTTAATATTTGAATATTGAAGCATTCAAAATGTTTGGGTGTTTTTGCATATGAAAAAAATTAGTCATTATATTATTTAATTATAACATGATATTTTGTGATTTTAAAATGGTGGAATAATGTAAACTATTTTAAAATTCTGCCATTATTTAAAAACACATTATGTTCCCAAATTGTTAGCGTGCTAAATGACTATTTAAATTTGAGATTGCTCTTAATTTATTCCATTATTTATGTTTTTAAGACATATTTATTCTAGAACTGATGTTGAATAATTAAAAAGAACGTGTCATAACATTATTATACAATATTATATATATAAGATGTTATTTGTAAGTATATAATGAACTAAAACGTAACTTGATGAAAATATTTTTTTAAAATCTCAAATTATTCATTAAGTTAAACAGAAATCATGAAATTTAGTTTACTTCTTCGGAAAGTAATGCGACCTTGAATGTCGCCAAACACGGACGTTGAACAGCACCCTCTCCCCCCTCCCTCCATCACCGTCCCTCCGCAGCAAGATCAAGGTGTGGGAACTAAAGGCGGCCCTGGACCCACGCACCCCCAACAACGCCGTGTGTCTGCGAACCCTGGACGAGCACACAGGCCGCGTCTTCCGCCTCCAGTTCGACGAGTTCCAGATTGTCTCCTCCAGCCACGACGACACCATCCTCGTCTGGGACTTCCTCAACGTGCCCCGCGGAAGCGGCACAGAGGGAGGTACCGTTGCAGGCGGCGGTGGCGGTGGCAGCGGTGGGGGGGCTGCGGTGTCTCTGCCGGTCTCCCACCGGCACCACCGGGACCGGCATCAGCGGCGTCAGCAGGGCGGTGGATCGGGGAGCAGTGCCAGTAGTGGAGGGGGGGCTAGTCCGCCTCCCCCGGCCGCTGTTGAGAACGAGGAGGGGGGCAATGGTCAGCCGGCGCCCCCGCCCATCTTGCTGCAGAACTTCAAGTTCAATGCGCCGCCTTAACTCTCACTTGCGCCCGCTCTCGCTCTTCACTACACTATCTATCATTCAAAGATTCTGTTGGGGGTGAATGTCTGGATTGTAGGGATCGGTAACACTCGAATATTTAATCAACACATTGTAGAAATTGCTTCCAATAAAAGTGCAATTATTATAGTTGTTACAATTCTGATTGTAAAAATTGTAATTGTTGCAATTTGTATTTTATTTTAATAGTAGTCATAATTATTGCACCTTTATTGCAATTATCACAATGTGTTTCTGCTGATGTAATACAAACAATATATCATTTTCATTATAATGTTATGAAGAAAAGAGATATAAAACCGATTTGAAATGTTCTTTAATTTTTCTAACTTCGTCTAAATGTTGTTATGTTGAGTCGACACATATAACATTTTAGATAAAAGCAGAAAAAAAAATATATTGATCTCTTTGAATAAGGAGTTACCCTTTTCCTCCACAATCCCTGAAGACGTCCCTCCTACAGTCTCTGTGCTCTCATCTTTCATAGTGTTATGAACTGGAACACATAGTTTCAGGACCTGATTGTGTTGCTGCTTGTTGTCCGCAGAGCGAACACACACTCACAATGGTTGGTCCATATGTGGACGTCGCTCGGGTATCTTTTATGGCTTGTATCGCTGTCGCTCGATATGGGGTCGATAGGAAGGGTCTGCGTAGTGTATAGAGCACAATGATGATGGTGTAAAGAACAGTTTTCTGATTTGTTACCACCCTTCCCTCCTTTACCGTGTAAATTAAATACTTCTGTCTCACTTGCACTGGTGTGACGTATGTCGAAGAAAAATGTATAACTAATTTAATAATGTATGTATATATATATATATATATTTAATATTCAGTATATATAACCAACCAAATACAAAAATTAATCAGAAAATTAAACATATAATTTAATTTCATCATTTTTAATTATCTATTTATATATATTTTACGCTAGTAATACATCAAATTGAAATAATAAGTGTTTTATTTTGCTAAAAGATTAGACTAAAATCATTATGATAACCTTGTATTCAATATAAACAAATTAATCAATGCATTATGTCTGAAAGAGCAGAAAAAACCCTTTATGGCGGTTAGTTTGAACTTGTCACAGGCCACACCAGCAATGTTTTAAGATTTTACTTCATATTTATCTCTTCTTTCTGGCTCCATGCTATGTGTGTAATTATATCTTATTTTGGTTTGCTCTCTCTCCCTCATTGTACATGTACGGTTTTATGATTTGTTGACAATGCTTTCTATTTCTCAGTGAAGTGACCCCACCCTCCCCACCCGTATCTATTCTCTACCTGCATTAATTGTACCTATGTATGTAATATTTATAATAATATTGATTATTTTCCTTTATTGATTGATTTCGATTGTTTGTTTTTCTAGTGCATACATACATGTCTCAAACAAGCCAATGACTTTACTGGAGCCATACATTACTATCGGTGAAGCTGCCACCTTGCTATATACATAATATAATTATTTCAGTGTGGAGAATATGTTGAGAATGTATCATATTACCATGTAGGCGTATGCGCACCAGGACAGGACAGGGTGCAATCTTATTGCGTAGACCTGTTCCTCATTGTTTTTTGACTTATGCCCGACAGTTTACATGTAACTATTTCGTTTTCTCTTTTGGCAATCAATCCACGCACATCTCTTATATATTTAAACGATGATAAAGAGAGGTGTAGGTTGGGAGGGATTAGTAATTGATTCCTCTCTGCTTCTCACTCTTGGCTAAGCCACGTTTTGATATTATGATGTCCTCGAGTTTACTGAATTACATTTAGCCATTTTCTTTGAATGATTTGACTGAATCTTTTCAATTTGTACTGACTGTGTAGTCATGACAATTAAACAAAGTTAGTTTCGTAAAGTTTGCCTTTTGTAATTTCTCTTTGATTTAAAAAAATGAAAATAGTGTTGATAATTTTTTTACGAAAATATGGTTCAAAATATTGTAGTTTAGTGCTGTATGATAGATGGGTAGCACCATGTTACATTAACATTTTTTAAATTACCTTTCTTTTGAAATAATCAGGACTTTAGATATGCTTTTTTCTTACAAACAAAACTGGTTAAAAAGAAAAATTTATTTTATTTTTAAATGTAGTTGTAATATATATATCTATTGTCATTATTTAGTCTTCGGTTTTTTGTCAAGTATTTTGAGTTGCTTTATTTTAACTAAGTATTTAAATTACGACCATTATTTTAATATTGTTAAATATAGAATTTTAATGGTATAATTAGTTTGGAAATAATATGGGCATTTTAGACTAGGATTTATTATTAAGATGCGTTTTGATTGACTTGAGACTTCGTTAAAACGTTGATAATAATGTTGACACATTATAAACATGTGTTAATAAATAATCATCCCTATAAAAGTAAATTTTAACGTTTTCATTGACTTCTACAATAAAAATGAGTTATGGTGAATTCAAACATTAAATTAAAAAAAAGTTTGTTTCTAAATGTATCTAAAAACCACACATCAAAGCAAACATTGTGGAACACAATCTCAAAAGAAATGTTCACGAGACAAATATTTACTACTGTGTAGACTTATATATTAATAGACCTAACTTGTACTAGATAACAAACATGATGTTCAGAAGTCAAGTTTCAATCTTTAGTAAATTTTTACTTTACGATAAATTCAATTATTGAAAAATATTTTTTTAATTTTCAACACTACTCTTCTCCTAACTAAGCTTGTCCTATCCGAAGATAATGAATTTCAAAATTCTCTTAAAAATAATAATACACCATTAGTCAAAAGAGTAAACCTAAACTTTCGTTTATTGTATAAGTTTTGTTATTAAATAAAGTTAATGAAACTATTTCTTTATTTTGCATATGGTTTCATAAAGATTTGGCAAAATATCACAAATTATTGCTACACATTCAACATAACTTCATTTCAATAATAACGTTTTCCAATTATCCGCATTGATAATAGTATCCCCTATAGACTACACAGACAAAGTCCTAAATCCGTATAGGGAATTATGTGCCAGTGTTTAACGAATGCATTAAGGTTATTCAAAAGATATGTATAGATCATACATATAGAAGAGGCGACTTTCAGTTTATCCAAAACAAACGAATTTCTGAATGCCTATATACATGTTTAGGGTAATTCAGATGAACAATTAATTCAATTGATTAAATACTTTGTTCGTGGGATAAATGTAGAACACTTATTATTTTAGATATATAAAATTCATCTTAGAGTTACATTATTTTTAATTAAAAGTTTTTGTGAAACTATTATAATAAATAAATTTTGCTATCGTGCCTTGTTAGCGAGCAGTTGGATCCCCGATTACAACTAATTGTGTTTGTTAACTAGCTGCACGGTCTGTATATAAATGTCACAATAAACTGCGTAAAACATATTGGTTTTTGTGATAAATAATAAGATAAAAGCTAAAATTATTTAAATAATAGTGACTGTAGTAGACAGTATAATTATAAATATATTATATAAATTTTAGTATACTTAATTAATATATATTTTATAAATAGACACAAATTATAAACAATTTCTAACAGTTATATTCATAAGGTATTATCCCTGATAAACAATAGTCCCTTGAATAATCAGTAAATTAGTTCAATAACATAAAATCATTTATTAGGCTTTTGAAAATTATGAAAGACATACAATTTGATATAATTTCGTTTCTATAGCTATATATAGATAATAAGAATAGACAAAAGATTTTTCAGTATTATACACGCTGATATAGAAGTTCGGGTAAACGCCTCGCCAAACGCAGCAGGAGATTAATTGTTCACTCTCCCTCCCACATTCAACAAAAATCTGAATCCGCCCCTAATGACATGTATATATACACATGTTACCGAAATAATTATTAATTAAAAAAGTTATTTAACGATAAATTGTTATTTTAATAATTCGCAATCGATATGATCACGTTTTATAAAATTGTATAAAGTATTAAAAATGCAGTTTTGTGACTGTCTCATATTTTTGTTACTAATTTTTGTTACTATTTAGGTGTTTCAATAAGATACACGATTAATCAATAAGAAATTGCATACTGCTTACATATTCAAATAATGCTGTTAATATGCGAATAGATTGCATCGTTGATTCATTTATCATTAATGCCTGTTTTTATGTCATTCATTTTTGTTTACATTTTAAACAAAGAATAGAGCTATTTTAAGATATCATAGTACCAGATGCGACGAGTATTTTGCGCCCCTCTGAACAAAGTTGAATCCCTATTCCTGAGATGCTCTCTCCTGCATTCTAAGTCTCAAAAACGAAACTTTTTCCTCGCGAGCTCGCATTTTTAGCCTACGTTGCTCGCGTATAGCCATCAGCTACAGGAGATTGAAACTAACTTTATCACAGGGTGCCCTTCTTAAGAATATTCGACCCCCTTTTGAAAGGTTGCCCTACGCACCTATAAAGTGTGTATACAATAAAATCAACATTTATTTATTAAGTATATTACATTTGAAAATATATATTGTGGCAGTTTAAATAAACTACATATTTTCTGAATAAAATGTATTTCAAAATATTAATTAAAGGTATGTACTTGTTATACAATTTATTTTTATTTTCTAAATGATTTTAAGGAAGTATCATTATTTTGACTATAATTTATTAAATGTTGAATTCTACATATTTGTTCCTTTTTATATCTGATAATTTGCTTTTAAAGTTTGATATATTTATCTACATAAAGTATACAATATATTATGTACAACAATTATAACACTTGTGCTTCTCCTTAGATATTATGATATGTCACCCCATACACAGAGGCATTGGTAACTGCGGAAAATGCAACTGTTACTTACATTTGTTCGTGTCTATATACGTAAAACCAGTTTTTGTAACACATGTATATATGTATATGACAATAAACTTCTTTTGTTTATGGAAACAATAAAATCGCTAGAAGTGGACAAATTTATAATTTAGGTTTGCATAAATGTTATCGTTTTTAACTATAAATTTCTCTACTTCAAGTTATTTTATTGTTTCATCATTATTTAAAAGTGTCCTTATTATTGCATCTTTCCGTAGTGGTTCATTTAATTAAATATTCTGCTTTTTCTTTAATATTTACCGATATGATTAATATACATTGTTGATAACACTTAAATTATGTTATAAATGTGGCTTGTTAATTTACATAAAATTTTTAATGAATAATACACATATTTATACCGAGAAAAACTAATGAAATAATCATTTTAAGACGAAAAATATAATTTTGAAAGTTAGTATTAAAAAATGTAGCTAAAACGTATGCTATTTAATATGCGTTTAGGAAAGGAAATTAAAGTGAGAATTAAGTAATGTTTTAAATAAAATAAATATGTTCCAAAGTGTCGTGCACAAGCTAATGTCGTACACCACGACTAAGACATTGATAAATATAGCTTATGACGTCATATCTACTATCAATTTGTGTCATGGTATACTCTAGGCAGCTAAGCACAAACCTGGCGCATTTATAGTAGGTTACAGCTGAACTGTGCACATTCATTAGCGTCGAAACACCAGGCAATTGAGGTTGCCACTTAAACGCGGAGGAAAAACCGAAGGAATAAATAACTAGTTTTCAAGGTCGGTATTAAAGCAAGTAACAAAGATAAACAAACAATTTCAATTTAAAGAATGTAGTAATTACGTAAAATTAGTTATAATTCTTTTATTTGTATATTTCAGAATTAATTTAAACGTGTACGTATTTTGACAATTTTTATCGACATTCTAAAATCGTTTGCATTTGTTTTTATTAATTAATTTGATTGTTTTAAAATCTATTTTGTTAAATTTTGATAATTTTGCACTGACGACCTTGAAAAATAGGTTAAATTTCCTTCTATTTGTCCTCCGGTTTTTCCTCCCGATTTTCCTCTGGATTTAAGTTACAACCGCCAATTGACAGGTGCAAAAAAAACTTTATCGACTTAGCTTTTAATTTTAATGTTGTTAGATCACTTGAATTCATATCCTTTGCATTAGAAGGCATTGAGCTGCCTTATTTTAATAATTCTTACCTTTCCAAACATTTTAATGTTGACTTTTAATCGAAAGATACCCTACACATATTAATGCGTGTACTATATAAATAAGTGTAATACGACATCACTTTAATTGTAGTCTGTCGTACACATAGGTTTTTCTATTGGACATTAGCCTATGTTCTGAAATTCATTATTTTTTCATATTTATTGTAGATGGCCGGTCGGAAAGCTGTTTCTAAATTAATTGTTTAATTAAAGGCTACGGTAGAAAAGTACTCCTCACACATCCGTATGGAATGCTACGTACCACGCTGACAGAAAGAATAAAATACGATAGTTTCAATGCTGACGCAAAATTATATTCAGTTTAGAACAAGAAGATATTAAGTTGGCAACCTTATTGATGGATTTCTCAAAGAGTGGCTTTGGATAGACTCGTCTAGGTGTACTTCGCTTAGCTTACCAATATGCTGTATTGAAACACATCAAATACTTCTCGAAGAAAACGAAACTTTCTGGGTTATGACTGCGTTTCAAGCTTTCATAAAATCGGTAAAAACAACTTTCTGTATGAAAATTAGAAAATGTATTACTCACTCAGGCTAAGAACATGAATGAAGAGGTGGTTTATACTCATTTTGAAGGCCTTTTCAAAGTTATGAGTGTAAACAACATTTTGGGACATGCAAACCATATATGGAACGTCGATGAAACCGGACTTCAGGACATTTTCGACTCTGGTAAAGTTGCGTTGGTGTTTGACTGCTGACAATGAAGAGAAAATTGAATTGGTGTACACGATGTTGCCACTTGCTTTTACTAAACTACATGTAAGTCTATATCTGTACACCAACAAAGAAAAGGCAACAAAAGCAAGGGAAACTGCTGATGACATGCGAGGCACCAGCAGAAGATGTGTTCATTACAGTGACTGTCTGAGTATCAGAAGGTGCCAAATGAATAATAATTTATAAAAACAGCGAGAACATTATTGTAGTGTTTGCGATGGATTTTACTATGACCAAACTACAGATGAAGTGTGGATTAAATGCACCACTTACCCTAATTGACAACATATTATGTGTGCAGGAATACACGGTAAAAATACATACACATTTGCTTGTTTTGATTGCAACGACAAATAGGCCCACTAAACTTTTAGAACTTTTATAGGTCTTAGGTCTATGTGCTTTGTGCATTATAGCTATGCTTTTACTGCTTTTGAACATCATATTGTCATACTCATTTTTATCTGAATGATTATGTTAAGGTATTATATTGTACGCTAAGGCCATACTGCATTTAGTTTAGTAGTGTAGCTTAATTTGTTCGACTTTGTAAGACTATTGCTACAAAAAGAAAAAAAGTGTCTGTTTGTATTTATAACCAATTAAAATATTAAAATATGATAAGTATAACACTCTAGCTAAACAAAGAGAACTTATGTAGGCCATATATTGGGAAGTAAAAGTAAATGAAATCAATTTAGGGAGCTGTATGACATTACACTACACATTGTACGACTTTATCTGGTTTGCATACATACGTGCTTAAATAATATTGTATATTTGTACGATATTGGACTGAATTGGCCAACATAGCCTGATATTCACATTATATAGACTCCCTTTTAATAATACATCAAGAATTGACCAAATTATAACTAAAATTACGAAAAAAATAGTTTCTTGTACGGCACTCGCACATTTTACCCTATACATATTATATTTTTCACATCAAAATATTAAAAGTTACGTGTTTTATATTAAATGCATTAAAAGTTTACTAAAACAACACTATGCAACTTTCTTAACTCTACGGGATGGGATACATTGTAACGAGAAACGTATATTAAAATACTAAAAAAAACAATACTTTACTTATTATGCAATAAACGATTTCATAGTTATAATTATATAACTGAAGAACTAAAAATATTTTTTGAAAATGTTTAACCTTATTACATATCTATATAGGTATATACTGTATTGGAGATACATGTAGATATATCAAAATCGCTCAAATATATTCCATCAAAACACATTTCCTTAGCATGTAAAAATTATGTTTCTTTTTGTTTTCATCGAATATTGCCCAGGTAATACGTTCTCTGTAAAAATGGGGTGATGTTGTTCAATAAAAATAAATAAAATTGATACTCTCCTCTACAGTGAATGGGTAACAAGAGTTAATGTAAACAAAAAGGCTTCATATCTGACCGACTTTGAATTAGACATACTCGTGTGTGGCGCACACAATTAGAAATGCATTTTCGATATTTGACGGTCAGATTTATGTCAGATTCTGACTTTGCAATTAAATTAAAAAAATTTAAACTTTGTTATTTTTTAAAATGATGTAAAATGAATTTTCTTCTTTGTAGAATTTTAGTTTACATGTTAAATTAATAACATTCTGACTTTGTTATTGAACACATTATTATTAAGAGTTTAGAGCTCACTTTAGATTCTCTGACTTATGTCAATATAATACTTATAAAAGTTCAATCTACGGTTACACTTTACCTCAAAAAGCAAATATTACCAAAGAACATACAAAGTAGTCCTTAATTACATTCTGACTTGAAACATTTTTCATGCAATTGTATTTAATTACATATTTATATATTATAATATAATATAATTATGTAAATTTTTTTTCGTAAGCTAATGTTTGGCGAGCGATATTTTTCTTTTTAATCAAGAATATATTTGGAATATTTTATTAAATCATTATTGTTGTTCGTATACAATACATTTTCTGGCGTGTTATTTAGTAGATTGTTTTATTAACATCGATTTTACCCAATCGTTGTGAGACATTAGTCATGTTCATGTTCATGTCAAAAACTATATTATCGTATAATATACAGGTATCCGTATTTTCCTGCATATCATGTATACTATGTAATTTTAATGATATAATATTAACTAATTTTACAACTAATTTGATTATTGTTACTTATTAATGAACAGAAATAATCTTTATAATATCACATTTTAATATGTACAATACGACAAACGAAACTTTGATTTAATAAACATATTACGACATGCTATAGATTCTTATGTACTCATATATAATATATATTATTTATATATACAATATATATATATATATATATATATTACAATTGGTTAAATGTCTACCCCAGGACGTGTTTACTCTATATTATTCTATAATTCATTTCAGAGTTAAACACTATGCTTACATTATAAAGCCGCAAAAACATTTCTTAACAATAATGTCATCAATTAGGCAAAACACATTTAGGTAACACATTGAAAGTTTGTGACTCTTTGGAACATCACTAGCTAGTTTAAAAAGGCTTGTACCCCAAAAGGTGCAACATATTCCTTATAATTAGGCATATGACTTTTCTTAACCGGTAATAACCATATCCATCATTAAATAAATAAATCCGTTATGTATCTCTCATCCATATTTAACATAGGCCTACATCACAAGAAAGGTCACATCTTCTTATCTTTAAGTAACCGTTTTATCTAAAAAAATTGAACGTATATTGTAATGTATGCGGGTAATTAGCCGAAAAGACATTAATGTTTCATGTATGCTACACAGAATTATAAATAGAACATCTATCAATATATCTCAAACCTAAATCAAAGTAGTTGTTTTTTTAAATATCTATTAATTATTAAATATTAATTATATATTTGGAAACAGTTTATCCATGCAAAGTGGTAATTAAGTTTAATAAGTTTTTGGTAAATATAACTATTTACAGAAATAAATATATTAAAAAAACATTAAAACAAACATAGATCTAGGCGACAGCAATAATACGGAATTTATTGTAGATATTTTTCTTACAGCATTATAGGCATCTTCTATTTTTAGTAACTATAGTGCGCATCAGTAAATTAAATTTTAAATAATAATAATTCAAAATGTTTTTTGAGAACTGGAACTGAGAACTGTTTTTTTTCCAATTTTAGAAATAATTAATATAAAATGGTATTCAAAATTACTTAATACATTTATAATAGTTAATATCGATTAACTTATAATAATATGCGTTTATATAAAAAATAACTGATCTATTTATAACATAAAATTATAAAATAAATAATCAATTTGTTGTTATATTATTTGGTTCAGAATGAGTTTCGGCTTATTAAAAACCTATATGCCAAAAACTATAAATAATTTTAAAAAATACATTTAATATTACTTAATCAAAAATAATGCAATTGTACAAAATGCGATAAAACATTCATTGATATTGAAATTTGACAATTTACATCAATTAATTAATTAATTCGAAATATTTGAAAATTATAAAAGATATTAAAACCTTATTTTAAAGTATATTACCCGAAAAGGGTTGCTTGCTAATGGACCTTTGAAGTGCACCTGCAGCGATGTTAGTTATTGTTAATTAAATCCTAAATGTTAAGTGTCATATTCAGTGTAAGTTAAGAGACAAGAACAAGATTAGATGAGGCAGGTAGGATATGCGCTATCATTATAAAAGTTTATTTATTATATCGTTACCTTATCACCACTGTATTACAATAGAGGTTTTATATAAATTTTATTACTATTTTATTAAGAGCTATTAATATTATTTTCATTTATTTTTATGTTTGCTAAACAAAGATTATACATATAGTTTTATAGGAAACGAAAAATGGGCGGGCTTACATAGTCTATTCACTTTCTATTCACTTATTAGCTATTATTAGCTATTATTACTATTAGCTTTCATTTACTAATATTCTAGTTTTTATATGAGTAGTATGGGAATGGTCTTTCTACTTCACCCCCCCTTTCGAAACCGAAACCGAAACCACCCCCACCCTTCGAAACCGAAACCGAAACGCCCCCCCCTTCGAAACCGAAACCGAAACTCCCCAC
>JAUZND010003780.1:0-12070 GCA_034780555.1 Coelogynopora nodosa
ACATATCTGGCAATATCTTATTTAAAAATACTAAAGGGGTCTAAAATCTAAAGGGTACCTACCCCCATACCCACCACATTTTATTGCATTTTTAAGCTGATCTCAACAAAAAATATTTTTGGATTTTGGGCCACAAACCTAATAAGCTGGCTTTGTTTTTTCCTCTATTTTCTGGTTCATCTGCTGTTTTCATAATAATTTTTTTAATAGCCTTAAGTTCAATTATATTCTTTTCAGTCATAAAGATGTTTCTTTTGTAGATACCTCTGATAAAAACCCAATAGCTGAAATTGAATATAATGTAATAAACTGAGTGCACTCAGCTGAGCTAATTTGAGTTAGTTTTCAGTAATTAACTAAGCACACTCAGGCAAGCTCATGTGAGCTCATTTTTATGTTACACCCACTAAATTATTGTCAATAAATTGAAATTAAATATAATAATATGTAAAGTAACAAATTATATAAATAATTCATTAATAATAATATAGCTGATTATGTTTTGCTTATTTCAACTAATTAAATAATACTGCAATGTCAAATTAGTAAAAATTAATCCTTAATTTACTTAATTTGATTTTTGTTATGTTCATAGTATAATTAATCTATGTCTATGAACTTAGTTTAAAGTTGTTGTAATCAATTTGTATTTTATAATTTATGACTATGTCTATGACTATGTCTATGACTATGTCTATGGTTAAAGATTTGAATGTTAATAGTTAAAATATTATGCTTGACTATAATTGCATCTTACAGTCTTATAAACACATTTGACAGATATATCACAATTTTATGTATGAATATGTTTAAAATATTTTTATAGGTAATATACAAAAGATTCTCAGGACCAAGTTATCTATTATTTTGTATAGTAAACAGTATTAACTAGTTATGCTGACACTTTTAGCAATATGTTATATCCTTAAACTTAAATGGTAATCAAATAAATACTTAAAGTTAAAGAATTTATTAAATATAATTACAAATATATTAAAGTATATATTTAAATGCCCATAACTAAATAAAATTGCAAAATGAAGCTTTTTACAAATAATTATGTGAAATTCAAGATTAAATTTAAATGACTATAACTTTCAAAATAAAATATGAATCAAGCCAAGGACAAAATGAAAGGTGCAGTATACCTATTATTGAAGATTCTATTAAATAATTGTTCAGATGAGGTAGTACTAGTATAAAGGTATATAACCTTTTCATCAGATTCAAACTTATATTTATAATTTTTTAATACTTATAGTTAATAATACTATGTCTATATATCTATGACTATACATTTCTATATAAATAAAAATTGCATGCAATTATTTCATAATTTGAATACAAAATACCTATTTAAATATAGTGCTAAGTTATTTAAGCAAGCTACAAAATACTAATTTAGATCTAACCATTTATATTGTATTAAATTTTCGTTTTTCAATATGAATATTGTAATTTTTAAATACACAAAACATAAATAAAAGAAAATATATATTTAATTGCAATATTTTACTACTTTGGTAACTTAATACGCAGAGCAAAGGAGCATTAAATAAAAAATATTATTTTAATTTTGAATATTTGACAAAAAAACCCTTATTTAAATTTACGCTAAATGCTTTAATGACTACTTAAACAATAATAAATTGTATTTAATTAATAAATTATTATTATAGACTTATTGTATAAAGTTCTGCATTATTATATGAAACTATGATTAACATATGCATAATTATTATTATGTATAGATATTAATATATTTGTATATAACATTATTGTACCTTTTAAAATTGATTTGTTTTAAACATTTTCCAATATTATTATTTTAATTTATTAACAATTTTTTTATTAAAATATGCATGAAAGTTTAATGTACAACTAACGTAGCATTTAAGATCTAAAATGTTACACGTCATATAGTCTGTTTTATTGCTTGATTATTTTAAAATCTATTATATAGAATAAAATGTTTTCTTAATTACCTAAATTTAAGCCCTAATGGTGCGTGGTAAACACTCAGACTGACTTATCTATAAATTTAACCAAATAGTATCTGAATATAACGTTTAGTTTCAAGGCAAAACTGCATGACTTTAGCTCATTTGAATGAAACACTAAACTAATTGCTACATAAGGACAAACATTTTTAAATAAAAGTGATCAAGGAACAAATCACTAAAATATATTCTTTTCAAAGCCAATTCTGAGAACCCACATGTAAATATTCAATATATAAAAATCTCCATAACAAAAGATATGCGATTTCAACAATGAATGTATATTTTCATGATCAATTAAGATAAGTTTATTTATACAATAACAGTGCAAGTTCCAAGGACAGCCCAATCAGTTTTTCAGGAAGAATTAAAAGCCTCGGTGTCATTTTAGATGTTTGTAGAGAACTTGAGCACCACTCAGGGAAGATTTTGCCAACTTAGGGAGGGTTGAGCCGAGTTCATGAGACAGAAAGTTCACTACTTCTGAGTCCTTTGTTTCGTACAAGCTGAAAAGATATTTAGCATATTTAAAGTTGATGCACCGAATAATATTTTAAATTATTAAAAATAATCAAAAATAAATCGATTTAGTAAATATGTAGTTAACCAATTGAATTAACGTCAGAAAGATGTTAATCAATTTTTTTGAACTTTCAACACTATCCTTGAGATTTATAAAAAGTTACATCCTAAGAATATATTTAAAACATCCCATAATGAATATCTACAACAATAAAGAATCACAAAATATTTTGTTACAAACTATGTCAAGTCATAGATGGAAATCTATTAACTATTCATATGTGAACACACTTTTTAGGGTTTGCTACGTGGAGTTTTAGGGTTTGCTACCCCTGGAAAACCAAGCTTCCTATATCATCCGATTAAGCTGAAATTTGGTATACAGATACCTCAAGACTTGTGGAGCGATTTTTATTTTCAAAAAATTAATAGATCGGTATAATTTTTGACCTGATTACGTAATAAACTTCAGTTAGTAAAACTATAGGAAAATAACCATAACCATATATGCTATAACTTTTGTTCAATGCAACCAATTGACTTGATTCTTTTTGCATATGATTCTAGATCACAATATTTATAGTTGTTTGATATATTTTAAAATTATACTACTTACATAAATAAGTTATAAGTAGTATACATGCCATTTGAGTATTATTTAAAATTGCTGGTTATTTTAATAAATAATTTAATTATTCAAGTTATATGTAAATAATTTAAGATAAACTTATTTTTTCTATTAATTTTGCAAGTTTTAGCTCCTAATATCATCGGCAAGTATGAAAGGGTGTGAGGTATAAAATAGATCAATAAAAACACCATTTTTTCTAGTATGTAAAAATATTTGAAATCATATTTGTTATATTTTTAGTTAGATAAAAGTATTTTAGCCACTGAGTAAAACATCAGGGTCATACATTATGTAGTCCAAACAAAAACTTAACTTATTTGAAAAAAATCTGGCACACCCTCCTCCACGTACGAAGGGTTAAAACAGCATATTCTTTATTTTATTTATAATACAGACCCTATTTACAGATCTATAATACAATAATTGTCGACATGAATACCAACATTATCAAACATCATCCCGACGATCGTTTACTCACTGGACGAGGAAGAAACATCCCCTGTTGCATTGCAGCCAAGACCGAAGTTGATCACCAGGGGTACTCTTGACGACGAGTCGGGAAAACACCGCTGAAACACATAGTGTGAGAGAGAGAGAGAGAGTGTCACAATCTGTCCACAATCTGTCCCCTCTAGATGGTCTATTCTAGCAATTTTGTGATTGTGTGAACCATAATTTTATGGAATTCAACTTTTTATTGATCTGTAAATTTATTTGCGGTATGACTTATAGTATGCTAAATATAATTAAATTAAAAAGGAAAATTTAAAATAAAGGCAAAAAAGTATAATATTCAGAATTATATTTGAGGTAGGGTAACACAATCAGTTATTTATACAGAATATGAATAAAGAAATTTAGTAAGAGTAAATATTTATTAACTATAATTCTTTACAAAATAACATATTTTTGTTATTAAATTTTAGGAGATCAATATAATTTCATAAGCGGTGTCCAAATGACTGACAGTGTAGTTATCCATGGTTAACACACGAATAAATCAGCCATTTTGGTGAAAACACACGAATAAATCAGCCATTTTGGTGAAAACACACGAATAAATTAGTCATGTTGGTGAAAACACACGAAGAAATCAGTCATTGAGGGAGGTTGTCAGGAATTTTTATAAAATTAAGAGTACAGACACGCACCTTACAGATTTTATTAAATTGTAAAAGAGAATTACGTCACATTGTTACGTAAATTCAAATAGAACATAATATGCACACATTTATCAGAAAATAAAGGGACATTTTCGGAAATCTATAAAAAAATAATTAGTAAAATTAATTTATCAGGCGAATCTTTAAATGAATGCAAGGTTTGCTAGATATATAAAAGATTCTTATATAATAAATGATAAGTCCTGTTTAAAATCATTGTAATGAGATAACTAAACACACATAAAAAAGTTTCATTACGAAACCTTTGATATTACAGAAAGACATAATATTTCCAAATGGCCGTGCACATGTAAAACAAATAGACAACAGCCTGCGCCACCCACCATCTCCGCTGTCCTTGTCATGTTTGCAGAGAGCTCGGAGGATGATCTGCCCAGCCGGACTCTCGATGAGATGAGGGGGGTCCTCGCTCGCCCCTCCCTTGATGGGGGGGCCTTGGGGGACGAAGTGACGGGTGAGCAGGGTGCACACCGACTGTAGGGCTGACTGGCGGGCTTCGGGGGTCCTGTGGGGAGACGGGGGGACGGGGGTGACGGGGGGGGGGGGGGGGGGACGGACGGAGTGTCACTACCGTTGAAGAGTAGCTAGACTAAATTGTGGTTGAAACATCTCGAGTTACACAACTGAGCTTCAATTCTTTAACTATAGCGTCTAAACCCTAGACAGATTAACGACGGTTTGTAAATTCAGATTTTAAACTTTAGTTTTTTTAAACTACATAAAATATCGTACTTTATTGTACGTTTATTTAACATTGATACGAATAAATTTTTTTTAAAAATATATTATTATTATTTCATTAATTTCAGTCTGCTGCATTTTCTACCACCGGTCTGGACTACTATTAACAAAATGTAAAAATTTTAACTTTTAATAATAAAAAATATCATTCATAATATTGCACTTTTTAATACAAGTAAAATGTTTTCTTATATGAAAACGATTTTTTAAAAGCATTATCTGTTAACTATATGTTGAGAATTTGAAAATTTGTTATTCGTCCGGATTGTTCCGCAAACCGTCTGAATTTTTGTAACGGTAGGTAAATAGTGATAACAGAGATAGTGAAATGTAAAATTACATCTTTTACTACCAATTTATCAATTATTTAGATAAAATTGTAACACATTAAATATGTATTAATTGTAAATAAAGTTCATTCTTATGTGTAAAATTTATAGAAATTATAGAAATATTTATTATTAAATTATAAAAAATATATAATAAATAAATATCACTTTGTATGGGACAAAACATATTATTTAATTTACATTTCACTTTATTTTTATAATATATTAATTGATGAGATTCCTATTTTAATTCTATTCATAAATAATAAATGTATATAATATTTAACACCAGTGTGAAAATTAACTTCTACAAAAATATAAAGCTATGTTAATATAGAAAACAAAAATGTTCATATTATAAATAGTGTTATTTAAATTAAATATTATGTTCAAAATGTGTTTAATAATTTTGATTAATATTCATATTATATTAATATATACAATATATATATTATAATGCATATAATTATATATTGATTATTGTATTCCACCCAATGAATCTTGTCTGCTTGTCTGGCGATAACAGAGTTGTAACTTAAATCCGGAGGAAAACCCGGAGGACAAATCTGAATAAAATTTTACTTATTTTTTAAGGTCGAAATACAAAAGTATCTAAATTAAACAAAATACATTTTAAAATAATCAAATTAATAAATAAAAACAAATGTAAGGGATCTTAGAATGTCCATAAAAATGGTAAAAATACGCATACATTTAAATTAATTCTGAAATATACAAATAAAACAATATAACTAATGTTTGTAATTATTACCTTATTTAAATTGTTCGTTTATCTTTGGTACTTGTTTTAATGCCCACCTTGAAAACTAGTTATTTATTCCTCCGGTTTTTCCTCCGCATTTAAGTGACAGGCCGTTAACAGTGGATCATAACCTCATAGCAAACTGTGTTAGTTACTCTCTCTCTTTCTCATTGATTTGATCTCATTTGGAGAGTATTTATAGCCAGCAGAGGGGAGATTGACAATGCATTGAGCATGATTATCTTGACAGAGGTACTTTTATTTTAAAATTATTGTTGTTATTTAAAAAAAGATTGCTTACAAATATTGAAATATTGAAAGCGAATAAAATATGCGATAACATAAATGAAGCAAATAAACCAATAACCCGTAAATGCTAAAATAAGCGTAAATTTTATTAAAGTTATCTTGTAAAACATAATTTAAAATATATTACTAAATCGCTACATGGGGTAATATTTTATGTATAGTCCACTCTGCATAATCCAGAATTCGAGGAGCGTCAAGAAACCAAAGAAACCGCCGAGGAACCAAATGAACATTCGAGGAACCAAAGAAACCGTCGAGGAATCAAAGGAACTTTCGAGGAACCAAAGAAACCGTCGAGTAATCAAAGGAACCTTCGAGGAACTAGAGGAACCTTCGAGGAACTAAAGAAACCTTCGAGGAATCAAAGGAACCTTCGAGTAACCACAGAAACCGTCGAGGAATTAAAGGAACCTTCGAGGAACCACAGAAACCTTCGAGGAAACAAAGAAACCTTCGAGGAAACAAAGAAACCTTCGAGGAAACAAAGAAACCTTCGAGGAAACAAAGAAACCTTCGAGGAACCAAATATCAACAAACACCTACTCGTGACAACGTGTGAGAATCTCCGTCAGCAGGAGCAGCTGGGCATTGTCGGCGAGCATCTCTTCCGTGTGTTCCTCCGCAAACTTGAGCAGCCTGGGGGCGCAGGCGATTAGAACCTCCTTTGCCCGAACTTCCGGGTCCTTCTTGGATCCTGTGTTCCCGTCTCCGGGAGTTATGAGCGCCAAGAGTTGCGGCGGAAAGTGGGTCGTGTGTCGACGTTCCAGGATGTAGAGCAGCACCTTCCGGCCCTGCTTGTTGACGACCAGCTCCGACAGGGAGTCTAGCAACTCCTGTGGTTGGCATGACAACGTTTGCAAGTAGTAGGGAGTGTGTGCATTTTGTGGGGAGACAAAGGAGGTAAACAGAAATACCAAGTCAGACCAAAGACATTGGAATAATTACTAGGCTATCGCTATCACGTTTTCTATCAGTCAGCATTTAAGAACTATTAATAAATGTAAAATAATTCTTTATCTACAGCGCTAGCTATCGAAATTCTACCTGCGACGCCGAGCGACGAAATGCATATTTCAACACAAATAGGCTATGAATTATGTAAAAACATCAAAATATTATATGTAAAATTGCTCTTGTTGAAAATTGAAATAAAAATTTTGACACGTGACGGTAGGTATAGGCCTTTATAGATCAAGAAATTAAAAAATTCCAACATACAATTTTACATGGCAAATGCATATACCTCCCTTCTTTCTAGAGACTTTGTTTACCAAAACAAAAATTGCAGTTCTAGCGCTGTGTTCTGTCAAGTTGATATATTTAAAGTCTGAGTCAGACAGACACACAGAAGACAAATAGAGAGACAGACAGACATACAGACACAGAGAGAGAGCGAGAGAGTAAGATATACATAATAAAAATAAAGATACATATACATTACATAGAAGACATATAGAGAGACAGACAGACACACATAAGACAGACAAACATACAGAAGATATATAGAGAGACAGACAGACACACATAAGACAGACAAACATACAGAAGATATATAGAGAGACAGACACACAGAAGACAGATAAAGAGACCGACAAATACAGAAGAGAGATAGAGACAGACATACAGAAGAGAGATAGAGACAGACATACAGAATAAAAATAGAGAGACAGACACACATAAGACATATAGAGAGACAGACACACAGAAGACAAATAGAGAGACAGACAGACATATAGAGAGACAGACACATAGAAGACGTATAGAGAGACAGACACACAGAAGACATATAGAGAGACAGACACACAGAAGACATATAGAGAGACAGACACACGGAAGACATATAGAGAGACAGACATATAGAAGCAAGATAGTAAGACGGACCTTGAGTAGCATCTTGTTGAGCATGACGACGTCGTCGACACAGTCGAGTAGAGCCAGAATCAGCAGATAGCCGTGCTCATCGCAGCACACACCTGATATGGCGGCCTTGAGAGCGCGCACAATCGTCTTCCGCTCCTTGGTCGAAGACTGCCACACCACCTGATATTGCGGCATGAGTATACGGTGGACTAGTAATGTATATGTTGACAGTATCAGTATCAGGATAAATAGTATCTTTTGATATTTACATAATTACTATTTAATTTATATAAAACAAATTTATGCTAAACGTGTTTCAGAAGATATTTAAAATGTCCGTTACATTAAATTTTAAAAAAATATTTAAAAAAATTATTGTCGGTTTAAAATACTTCGGTTCCTAATTTTTTTATTATTTCATCACGTCAGTCAAGTAGTATATTTTTAATATTTTACGTGAAAATCATTTTGATAAAAAAGCAGATTGAAAATAAAACGACATAAATACAAGTATGTGTTCAATTTAATGTTCAAGATAAATATTGTCAAGGTCAGCAAATACTTTAACATCCCGTTATATTTATATGTTAAATACCCTTCCGAAAAATTCAAGTACTCTTTAAATAATCTTTGTTAAACATAAATTGAAAATGTATTTATGCCCTTTTATTTAAAATCTATTCCTCCAACTAATTCAAAAACAATAATCACAAAGGCAAAGCTATAATAAGTCTGTATGATTCACAACATTCCATTATTGTATTTTCTGCAATGTAATCAATTGTGTGTGACTCTGACTGCCTTGAATATATTGCCATACCCTTAATACAGTACACATAGCCACATGTAATTATTAATCCACAACAACAACCCACCTGCATAGCGACCTTGACGCCCTCCCTCGTGTGCAGCATGGGCACCAGCTGCTCTCTGAGAGCCTCCACCAGCTCCGCTACTGACTCGCCACTCGAGTCCGTCTGATTCAGATACTCCAAGAGGACATGCTGCACAATCGATAGTTTGCCCAGACCTCTGCAGTGGTTATAGTTTCAGTGTATGCGCATGCTTTTATATTATTATTCTCTGCATTACTCGTACTTACCCATGTATGTATATATATATATATAGTATACTTATTAATTGACACATGTAATGTCATTGAATATTATAAATTCAATTGAATATAATTATATTTTTCAATATTGTAGTTTTTTTTAATATTCAAAATGTTTTATATTATTGTTGATATTACTTATGATTGCATAAGTAGCACAATTATTAAAGTTTATAATTAAATTTGTTTAATTTAAAATATAAATTTTAATTAAAATAAAATATAAATTTTAATTAAAATAAAATATAAATTTTAAATTGATATATAAATTTAACATTGTGTATATTAAATATTTAATTCATTAAATACAATAATAGATAGAAATGTACAACACACAATACAATGTATTTAGATATTTTAGAAGTAACATATCCATGCTGATTGTTGATTTGTGAAAAAATTACAATTTGTCACATTATTATCGGTATTACTTATAACTTATAAAAGTAGAATAATAAATAAAATTATATTAATTTAATACAGTTTTAAAAAATTAAAGAATTACCTAATCTTATTATTTATTGATTACGGCAACCAGTGATACGATGTATTACGTATCTTTATCATAAATTTGATCACACGTGCAAAATAATACAGTTGTGTTATGTGTTTAAGTCAAGCGTTCTTCCCTGAGAACGGTTATATTAAGCGAAAATAGCTTAATAATAACAATACTCAATTCTAACCGGAACTTTATCGAATAAAAACATACATTTGCTGACAGATAAAGGCAGGAAATATGGAGAATAAACTCACTTCTCAACCATGGGGACTAGGTTCTTCTTCAGATGCTCCACAATGAGTGACTTCTTGCCGGGGTCCAGAGCAATTGCTTGCTCCAATGTGGCCACCTGAAGTGGGCAGATGACATAGATTTGACAAGTTTGAGCACACATTTTAAAATAACCACATTTTGAAGTGGATTTTATAAACTCTATTTTTCATATAGAGCATAATATACAAAACTGAACATATTATGTTCTTTATACTAACTAACATATTTCAAATTTTAAAAATTCATCGTGACTCATTTCAGGATGCTATTAATTATTTTCTTAACAAACACATATTTCGATACATCTTTTTAACATAAATTAAATTTAAAAACAAAATTTACAGGGTTTCCGTGTTTTTAAAATAAAATTCCATGACTTTTTCAGCATTGGTAGCATAAAGCGTAAAACTATCACAAAATAACATACATTTACAGTGATGGAGAAGGTTCTAATATTTTTTACGTATGATTTTTGTCAAAATGAAGGCGAAAATTGTCTACATTTACTGACCGAAATGCTTTTTAAAATTTAAACAAAAACAGAACAAATTTTTAATTCGATTAATATCAAAGAATATCATATTTAGATTCTTAAAAACGTTAAACTACCTATTAAAATTTATAAAAGTTATATAACTTACAAGTTAAATAGAAGACACATCAATTATTTATGAGCATCAATTTTAAAGTGAAATTGTCACAGTAACCAAATATAATTTCCAACCATAACATGTCTAAAATTGATCTCAATGTAAGAATAAAAATACCTCTCAAAAACATTGAGAAAAAAATCAACATATCTGTTGAAAATAATGTCTATTCAAATGTCTATTCCCCACATTTAAATGAATTAATGATAACGTAGGTTGTTTTGATGTTGCTAATACAAATCCCTAAAATCTGAGATTGTCAAGTGAATTGATAGTAGTGATGTAAGAATTTATAATTTAATTTTTTTTTAAATTCAGTGTTTTGAAATATTATTGAGTAATTTTAGCGAATTGATTTCTTTCAATGTGAATGATTAGAACATTGACGTTAATATTATATCCAAAAAGAGAGATATTTTCGACAAAATTCAGGTATAACTAAAATAAAATTCAGGTATAATTTCTTTTAATACTAACTATTTTTTCGTTAAAAATAACTCTTCTTGATAATACACCCTGCAATGCTTCATTCCAACTAATAAACTAAAGCAAAGAATGATCCCCATACCTGTGGTGACTTGAAGACGGCGAACATGGGTCCGTACAGCTCCTGGATGATGGTGGATCGTTGACTAGCGTTGGCGAAGTCGTTGTAGGCCATCTCCACCACCTCCGAGGCGTGCTTGTGCTTCAACAACTTGCCAACCTTCCCCTCCATCGCCTGCATGCCCGGAGACAGATGAGAATTAGTAGAGGCAGAAGGGAACACGGCGGACTTTCACAGACAGTATAAGACATATTATTATCCAATCAGAATCAATAGCGTTAGATGTGTTTTAGAAAATCTCGTGGAGTACAAATCAAGACTGCATTACAAAACAATAGCGTTATTATTAAACACGATTAAATGCACTTTGAGAATTATCTAAATTATTAATCAATAACTTATTGATTACGAGAAATGCTCAATTCTGTAAAATAGTATAAATCGATCATATTTACAGGGATGAGATTGAGGTTTAGTCAAATCCGCGGGAAAAAAATCATGAAGACTCCATTATCAACCAAGGGTATGGCTACGCTGGAGCGCAGCCGCTAAAATCATCACCATTGCGATGAGATTTTTTGAGGTTTTAAGACCTAGAATGCATCTAAGGGCATATAGAATCCTCAAATATTGATCTGAAGATCT